>JAOUZG010052544.1:2353182-2393751 GCA_026289955.1 Argiope argentata
ATTTCTTTTCATGATGACTCATAATAAGTAAAATAAATGAATGAACTTATTAGTTTTGGTAATTCATTTATCGTCAAAATTACAAATTTGCATGAAATTTTGGTACAAAGCTATTTTGTTCATATATATGAGAGCACTAACTCATTAGCATAACAAACTAGATTAATGAAATGTAAAGTAGGATCATGAATCAAAATTATACATTTGTTAGGCATTTTCTACGAATCGGTGAACGCAAACAGTCATTATTTCGAAGTACATGTTCCATTCTTTTTTCTACGCGGCTAAATCAGACCTAAAATGCACTATAACGAATTAGAATATAAATAAGTCAAGGGAAGAATTCTACCGCTTTTTGCACTTGACAAAATCCCTAGCCAATTTCGGCCTTAATTCTAAAATAACTTTTATTTATAAATGCTTTTATATATATATATATATATATATATATATATATATATATATATATAAAATATCATTTTTGGTATTTGACATTTAGGTCTGAGTAGATCCCGTATGATTGGTGCTCAAAAGTCAACAGGAAGTCATGTGATATTTTTAGATAGTCACTGCGAGGTCAACGCTGATTGGCTGCCACCTTTGTTACAAACCGCTTATGAGGTAAATGCATGTTTTTATTTTGTTGCGAATTTGAAATATCGCTCCTCTGTGCATTAAATATTCTGCTAAAAAAGATAGTTTTACAGAAATGTAATAATGACTGCTAAATGGATTAATGGGATGCCGGCCCATTAATCTAAGAAGTTGGTCTGTTATAATATTGGCGAGTTGGCGACAAATTTAGCGATAAGATTCAGATTACTCGAGAATTGTGACGACAGTTCCATTAAGACTCGAATTTCAGTTTTTGTACTAAAATATCTGATGTCCTGCTACGAAATTTATAAAAAAGTGATAAGGCACAGACATTGAGAATTGAGTTGAGCTCAAATGAGTAATTGAGCAAAGTCTATATTTTGAATGTTACTCTTCTATAAAGTTTCTATGAGCACATCGAGCTCTTGAGACTATTTAATAGCAATTTGCTGCTTTTGTGCTGTTGTTTACAGCATACAGGCGTTCTTGTGCACATTTCAGCTATGTTTTCATATAGAATAACGTCTTCTGAAACTCGTTTTTCACACTAGTATTTATTGAAAATAGTTTGATTTGATTACAATGTATCTATTTTTTTTAATAGATAACATTTTTTTTCAACTCAGCCGTTGTAAAGAAAAATGTAATGCAACGATAATTTTTGAGAAAATCCAATATCAAAATTTTTCTGAAATAATTCAAAAATTCATTTTAACGTTTTATTTCTAAAATCTGTTCTTTTGTCTTGGATAATTCTGTACTTTTGACTGGGGTCTTTTTGATGAAAGTGATTGATTTTGCACTTGTTGCAAATGTTTTGTTCAAAAAAAAAAAAAACTATAATTAGCATTTTTTCAATATAAAATATGCTTCATTATTAAATAATTATGATTCACTTGTAATAAAATTATTCTTGTTGGCTAACCTGAAGGTGAAAATGAATCCCGGTTGACCATATGCTTTCTTTTAATTTTAAACAATTTAATTGTAGATTTAGCTGGAAACATTTATTTCAGGAGCGTGAATTTATTCAAAAAAAAATCATCATATGCAAATATTTGCGTAACCATCATGAATGAAATTTATTAATCGTGCAGAATGTTGCTTCTTATTTCAATTAGTCGGTTGTTGCAATTTCGAAAGGAAAAATATCGAAATCTGAAAACTAAGCATTTACAATATATCAGGGTAACAGTGAAATATTGAAAAGGAAAAAAATAAGTTAACTATCGTGTGTGTGCTGTTAAGCTTTTTGAAAAAAAAAATTTTTTTTTCATTATCGAGGAATATTTGGAAGTGCTGGGTATTTAAATTTTAAGAAATCATAATGCTGGTCTAACAAAAATTTGTTCCTTTTAGCAAATCCAGCATCCTTTTAAGAATCGTTGTAAGAGAATGATTTGAGGAAGCGGTATACAATTCAGAAATTTGGCATTTTGCCTTATTTTTCATCTCTACATTAATATGCTAACATTTAACTAATCAGAAGGCTAAAGTTTTATAATACAAATAGAATCAAATAATACAAATAGAATCATAATACAAATAGAATCAAATACTTTTTTCTTCGGTAATAGGAAGGTCTGAAGATAAAAGTTGCTGTAATCAGTATGAAAGCCTCCATAAGAAACGATTCACTTTTGGTACTCTGAAAATACATTCTTCGCAAAAATTACCAGTGACAATTGTTCATAAATTTATTGTTTAGTATTTTCAAAAACTGGTTGATTGATTCCTATTTGACTGTAATATTTTGAACAATCGCTGATACATTTGGTTATTTTGAATAGCGTTAGTCTGAATTAATAGGGCTATTACCATTGTATTATTATCTCTACCATATTTTATTAGTTGTAAGAAGATTTAGTTGTAAGATGCATCATATATAAAACGATGGTTGAATACAAGATTCCATGACAAGTGGATTAACCTACTAGGAATTATTGAATTTACATCTAGATCGCCTGATTTGGTTTTTTTTTTTTTTTTTTTTTTTCGTTTTTATTCACTAAGCCGCTTATTTTATTCTGAATGTAAAACGCTTCTTGAAGACATAACATATCTTTGCAGACAAATTCATGATTCTTGCTTTAACGTCACGTGATGAACTGGATACGTAAATGGAATGCATACACAAATATTGTGAGAAAATGAAAATGTCTACGACTGTCGTGTTTATTTTTTGTAACAAAAAGAGCATTTAGTTTGTGACAAAAGTTATATTTTTTGCGTAATATTTTTTGCTTTGTGATTTTATTATTGTAATAAATTTTGTTTTACAATAATTACCATTATATAATTTACATTTTTTTGAATTTGGAACTCCAAATGCTAATATCAAATATCTAGTGCAAAGAATCCCTATTATAGTTCCAAGTACCGAACTTATTAACATTTAATTTTAAACGCAATTGCCCGTTTCTCTCGAAATAATTTTGTGCCTATGTTTCATATTTTGTTTCTTATGCTTTTGCTCAAGTTTTTATAATGGATAAAATTTTTATAATAAATGAAAAATTTTGCAATTATATTTTTGTTCCAAAATTAGGATGCTTTAACCCTTTATTTACCGAATTATGTTGCCATCAATTTGTTAGCTTCATTTTTGCACCAGTAGTTAAGTTTCCTTGCAGAATAATCTCACAGAACCCAAGAGAAAAATTTTAATTAATAAAAATATATTAATTTAATTATTAATTACATATTTTCATTCTTACTTTTAGCCTATATTAGCTTCTTGCTATTTGGGTTACATTCTCTATGTATAGCAGTTAGATAATTACTCTTCTCTTCTCTTTTGAATACTAGATGGCGATGCGTGACTAAGTACGCATCCCATAGTTCATTGGGGTTGTGAGTAGAGGAGATGATGACACTGTTCTATTGAACTGCGCACGAAAATATCTTGTCTTGTCGTGTGTTTGTCCTGTGTGTGAGTGTGATTATTAAAAAACATGTTCCTGAAAACATGCGCCCTTTTTCTTCTTGCACGGATCCTAATAATCTACATTCCACCGCACCTATTCTGTAGAATACCATCGACAAAAATAGTCATATTACAAAGATATAATCTAGATTTAAATGATACGTTTAAGTACCGTCAGTAAATAAAGGGTTAATGTTTAGCTATTTATCATTTTTTTTTGTATTTAAATTTAATGTGGATTTTATTTAATCGTAGTTAACTTAATTTAAAATACTGCCGCGGTGGTAGAGCATTTTTTCTCTGTCATTTTAAAATTAAATTCGAATTTAAAATTTAAATAAACCATTATTATTCTATAAATTGTAAGCTGCTTGTTATTATTTTGTAAATCCAGTGTTATGTGGATTATATGTCTTTTTTATATTTATAGCTTTGAATTATGAAATAATATTAATAGTGTTTCATAAACCGGTATTTCAGCATCCGAAAGCCTTGGTTAGTCCTGTCATCGATATAATCGATGCAGAAACCTTTCAATACAAGCCGTCGTCTGGAGACTTGAAAGGAGGTATGTGGCTTTTTCAGCATATTTTTATGAAGTTTAATGCATTATTTTAAATAATGAACTTCCGTCCTTTTATCTAAAATGAATTTTCTATTTAGGATTTTAAAACATATGACATATCCATTAATGCAAGGATATAGTTGATCCTATAATACTATTAATTTACTTTACATTTTATGTAAATTAATGGTACATTTGATTACAATACTGATTCATTTGATACAATTCAATTTTTAATTTCTCTTTTAAGAAAGAAGTGAAAATCTTGAGTTGGATTAAATTTTTATTTATCATGATTTTTTCAAGAAATGGTTCACTAAAATGAATACTCACGAAATTTTAATTCTGGCCCTTCACAATGAAAATCAAATGTTTCTCAAATAAAACTTTTTTAACAGCTATTCATGTTAGTAAACGCTTCGACGAGATATAAGTCTTATCAATAATTGAATCTAATGGAAGTTTATCAAAAAAAACTAATACACTGCTGTCCTATACAAAGACATAAATATTAGTATTCAGAGTAAAATTGGAATTCCAGGAAAATTATAGATGATTATATATAGATAATTTTCGCGGTTCAAAATCAACTTTTATTTTCAAAAGCAGTTTTGTAAATTTCACAAAAAAATTATTGTTATTTAAGTCATTGCGCATAATCTAGGCGAAAGAAACGGGTAATATTCCAAAATATACTTATATATTACATATATATTATATTATACTTATATATTTAGAAATATATACTTATACTTATATATTTATTTACTTATATATTTATATCCTTATATTATATATTTAAGATAACTGCATAAATTACTTCTTGATTAATTCTTCTGCAATGTTGCATAAATAATTCAAAGTTAAGGTCAAAACTATTAACATTTTGAACTCTATAAAGTATTTCGATGCATAGTTATTCACCTAATTCAAAGATTTGTTTATTTTTTCAAAAAATAAATATGCATAATTTTTCAAGACGAATGTCTTTGAAAATTTAATTTACATCTACTTTACCATTCTATAAGCATTTTTATCAATCAAAATGGAAAAATAAATACAACGTCAAGAGCATGCACCTTAAACGTCATGCACTATCTTGAATGATGTGTGAAAGGCAATATCAGAGTGTAAAGTGTTAAAGATACTTGAAGGATAAACATATCTCTCATTAAAATAGCCTTAAAGTGTATTCTTTTCTTTGTTTACCATTTACTGCGTTTTTAAATGAATATTAAAAACGTTAAACGATGCAATTGCAAAAATTACTCCAGGTTAGTGTCCTTTTTGGTAAAAAAAATTCATCAAAATAATTATTTATTTTAAACTGACTGATTAACCAAAATATATGTCATAAATTATATTCATTTCAGAAAAATAACGTTGTCTTTTTATTTTCTCTCTAGGTTTCGATTGGGCTTTCAATTATAAATGGCAAACTATTTCTAAAACAGATCCCAATGAGACCACCTGTTTTAAGTAAATATGAATGAATTTCTTTAATATTGTTACATTTAATTCTGTTGAGAAGAATCAAAAGATTATTTATGCAATTTAATTCAATTCTATTCTAAGAATAAAAAAATCTATTAAATAAAATAATAAATTTATTAAATAAAAAAATAAAATAGGAAAAGAGTTTATTTTCTACTCTCATTGTTTATCATTGTATTCTAGCTACGTTGAGAGTAGAAACTTGAGAAGCTGCCCTGTACAGAGGTTTAAGAAATTAAAATAATTCAGCTTTCTCCATTTTTTTTTTCTTTCCATAAAAGAAAAACGAACAAAAAATTTATTCAGAGCAAAAAAAAAATGGTTTTGTGTGTTTTGTTAGACAACTAAAAAAATATTGGAAAAAATATTATTTAGAATCTTTCATTACTATTATTATAAATGAAACTTTGAATGCAATATACAACTTTTTCATAATCTTAATTAAATCAAGACATGCAGATCATATAACAATACTATTATTTCAAATTATTATACCATTAGTTTAAAATTTGGGGTGGGGTGAATATCATTTTTTTAAAGCTTTTAGGAGTTTTAGCTTAGTGAATGCATTTAAATTTCTAATTGGTTCGATTGGTGCTCGTGTGTTCAAATGAGGAAAACGGTCCTTTTAACGGACGATTGAATTTCGATGTAGCTTAATCAGTCAATCGCAAATATGCAAGAGGTTATAAACTACGAGGGTATACTTTTTTTATGCATCTATATATTATACTTTTATGTTTCTAAATGCAGTTAATTGATACAATTATTTTCCTCTCTTTACCTTATCTCCCTCATTTGCATTCCTTTTACCATAATCAACTTGGAGAACTCTTTTAACGTTTGTAACAATATATGCTGGATATGTAGAAATTATAAAGCTATCCTTGCGTTTTCGATGCAAACAGCAAAAGTAATTTTAGCATGATCTGAAAAATGATTTTTTGCGAATTTTTTTAAAAAATTTATTTAAAAAAGGTGAAACATTCATTATGATACACATATTATGAATTATAACGCATACTGTAATTATAATTATGTGAAATACATATTATAATTTTTCAATTCTTTTACTTTATAAAATTATAAACTTATGTTACTAGGTTCTCAAAAAGTTTATGCCGATTTTGTTAGTGAGAAATAACAGTAATAATCAGGATTGCTCATTTCTTCAGCTTAAATGCCTTTAATCTTTAAGCACGATTTTTTTTTCAATACTTGGTTGCTCCACAGTGACATTAATTTCGCGAAATATTAAGGGGAAGCTTAGAGATAAAGAAACGGATTACGTCTAGTGAATTGACTACAAATCTTAAAGGACATGCCTGAATTCCATCTCAAGGTTTTCTTTCTCCTAGCGTCTTTATAATTTGCAAATAATTGGCAAACTCGTGGGGATGAGGGGAGGGAGTTTAATCCCAAAATTAGAAATTTGAGTTTGTTTTCAAGTTTTAACAATTTTAGATTGCTTAAAATTTTTAAAATTTAATTACCTTTATAATAAAAGTCTCAAAAAATATTTTATCAAATATTTCATTTAATGTTGATTACATTCCTATGCCCAAGCAAATCAAATACTGTATACTGAAATCTTTACTAATAACAAAAATGAGAGTAAAAGTATGCACGATGGCTCTTTACAGGACAGATCGTTTGACTTACCAAAAAAAAATCCCTGAGTTCAGCATATATATACTTTAAAGAGTATGAATGTGCACGTAGAGATTTGGGGGGAGGGGGATTTTAATTAAAAATTAAACGAAAAATTGGCGTTTTTTGTTCGCAAAAATGTCCTTGAATGTTATTGCACAATAATGTATTTCATCCATTTGGCAATTTAAAAATGTTTTTTAATGATATAAATTTAATAGTCGTACCTGTATTATGGCATTATTTAAAAAAAATAATTTTATTTACAGCAATGGATCTCATCCAATGTTAATTCCGTTATTTTTTCTTATCGGTGAAAGATTCTATTTAATATCTATGTAATTTGAAAGATGAATAAAAAAGATAAGTCACAATCCTGCGAAATTTAGAAGCGAGAATTGGACATTTACGCTTTTAATAGCGCTATAATGTCATGGAACTGTTCTGCATTGAAACGATTCGTGTATACAATAAACAGAATCGAAATGGGACAATGAAAATAATATGAATTTTATGTCTCACAGTTTCACTGATTAGTGATAATGAAATTATATTCAAGTTATTTTATTGAAATTTTATAGTATTGACAAACTATATATTTTTTATATTGACAAACCAACTAGTCACTAAGCGACTAGAATTTGTTTTCATGATTTAGCACTTTCTGTATTAAGCAGTAGGTGGCAAACAACTTTTTGTAGATTATTGAATTTATTTCTGTAGTAAATACATTTTATCGTCATTATTAATTTATTTAAAAATTTAGATTGAAACATTGGGAAAAAAAAAGGCAATGAAACAATGATGTATGAGTTTTCGTTTCAGATCACCTGTGATACATGGAGGCTTGTTCCTTGCAAACAAGTCTTGGTTTAATGAGCTTGGAGGTCTCGATAAAGGCTTGGATGTATGGGGATTAGAAAATATAGGTGAATATTTTTCTCTGTGTAATTTAAATATTTAAGATGCTCAAAGATAAAATGGAATAGTTTTGAAAAAATAACGACCAATTTATTTTTATATTTAAAAGTAGAATAAGTAAAATATTTAAAGTAGAATATTTAAAAGTAGAATCTGAAAGAGAAAAATTGAATTGTTTTATTATCAACAAAATAATTGCATATTTATTGGAAACAATGAAAAAGTTTTCGATTATGACCGCAATTAAACTTCGTTCATATTGAATATTTTTCACATACATGGCATATTTTCTGTGGCATTTGAACTTACAATTTTCCCATTCTGAAACCAAAATGCTGTTTGCACTTCTCTCTCTCTCTCATTCTTAGATTTTAAATTGATTGGAATTTCTAAGAACAAAATATCGAAGTTGATTTTATCATTTTTGTTTCGAAATCAAAACTTTTCAAACCTGGTTGCACAGTCTGTTGTACAGTTTAACATTGTGAAATATTATATGATATTAAGCAATATTTCACAATATAAAACAATATTGCGAATATAGATCAATGTCATACAATATTGTATAATATTTGTATGCTATTCCGTAGTAGAACACAAATATTGTACAATATTGAACAATATTCGCAATATTGTATAATATCGTAGAATATTGTTTAATATCATATAATATCGCACAATATTGTACAATATTATACAACAGGATGAGCTACCTGGGTTGGGATTTCTGTTCTTACAATGTATCAACTTATTGTAGAAATTTCCATCAAGACGTGGCTGTGTGGTGGTGAAATTCTAACTGTTCCATGCTCCAGAGTGGGACACGTGTTCCGTAGCAGGCATCCATATTCTTTTCCTCCCAATGGCAGCTTATCAACGTACTTAAAGAATTCTAAAAGAGTGGCAGAGGCGTGGCTTGACGAGTACAAATATCAATTCTACGAAGTCAAACCGCAAGCAAAGCATCAAACTATTAACAGGTTGTATATCTTTTTAGAATGATTAACCGCTCTCTCGTTAAAAGTCATTAATTATAGTTCATTGTTCCTAGTGTGGTTGTGGTTTCTGAGTCACCTCATACTCATGGTTTCATACATACTGAAAATTTCATTGACCGAAACCTTCATCACTGATAACTTTCGGTTATTTTTTAACGGCAAGACACTACAATTAGTAATTACTCAGATTATTTATAAGAATTAAAAATTATTTTAAATTTTATACGAAATATAAACAAAATAATAATGAAACAAATTTATTTGTTACATCTATTATTTCCCTATTTGTTTTTTAATAATATTTTCAAAGTTTTTTACTATTATGTTATTTTTACACAATTCGCTTTGACTTAGAGGAACATAAATCATCAATAAATTTAATGAAGACATTTTTAATCAAGCTGAATAAAAAAGTATTTTTATTGTTAAAATCACCTTCTATTTTTATTTATAACTAATTATTGTAATAGTTATGGTCTCGCCCATGATATTATTTCTCCAATTCAAAAACAAGGGGCACCATACATATGGAATCAAAGTTAATTTAAATTACTTATCTAAATGTTGTTATTAATGGCACTTCCCATGGACAAGCGCGTTGATGGCCGTCGACGAATTTAAGCCGAATGAGCGTCTCTTATTTTCGAAGTAGCGCCAACTAGGGCCAAGAGTAGGGCTTAGTTACACACTCACCACATTAGCTTGTACTGTCCCATTCACAGGGGGGAGGCGCAGTCACACATCTCGCAGATAATACGCAGAACAACCATGCCCTGACCGGGATTCGAACCCAGGACACTCATATCACGAGGAAGACGCGCTACATCTGTGCTAGGACGCCGGGATTTATCTAAATGCTATTATTTAGAAATATTAAAATAATGTTTTATCACTGGGAATTTACACATCTACACAAAAATTTCCAACTTTTTTTTTCTCAAAAAAAGTGGGTGGGGGAATGTATCGCAGCATTAAATTTTTACAAACACGAAATAAGTCAAATTAAATAAAAGAAAATTAAAAACTGAATGTTCCTTTGCTCTTCTCTCAGAACCCCCCCCCCGAGAAGTCTAGTATCTACAGCATTTTAAAGGATCTTAAAAAACATTTAAAAATATGTTTCTTACTTTTATTTTTATTTATTTATTTGTTGAATAAATAAGTGCGAGTCTATTTGTATGAGTTTAAGAATTTTTTAATAGACACTCATTTTTTAAATCTGCATGGTAATCTTTTTGGACCTTTTAAATTAATTAATTTTTTACTTTGTAATTAAATGTTTAAATAACTGTAAATATTCATTTCGATATATTTTTTTAAATTTTAACTTTTGTTTCATTGAATTATGCATCTATTTTTATTTATTCTTTTTTAAAAAACTGTATCATTTTACCTTAATTCAAATAATAATAATAAATGCTTAAATTAATTATACATCCTGTTTCTCACAGCATTGAAGGAATTTTAAGTCTAAAACGAAAACTCAAGTGTAAACCATTCCAGTGGTATTTGGACAACGTTTATCAAGAATTGAAGTAAGCAATGATATCATATAATCTCATTAATATTCATTGCGGAATTCGTATTTATTCCTTCATGCTTAATATTCTTTGATTAATATTGATGATTCCCCTTTCTCAAAGCATACTATATTAAAAATTAATTAACATTTATGAACGTGTTATAATTAAAAACAAGTATAGAAATCATTCTTTTGTTTACTATTATGGATGGAATTAACGTGAAAAAATATTACGTAAATTTTTATAGCTTCTTATATAATCTCAGGTTTTTTATGCTTATATGAGTCAATCTTACAGATACAAAATAAGCACTTAATGAATTTCCAGAATCATTATCCTTTAATTATTATTAGTTTTTAGAGTTAACAAATATAATTTAATCTGTATTCAAACTTATTTAAAACCTTTTTAATCTAATGCAGGATTCACATCTGGAGAGGTGAAAAAAAAGTATAAAAGTATAAAATGTATGTAAAAGTATATAATATCGAAAGCAATAAAAGACTGGACTAAAAGTTAGTCTTTTGCATTTGTCTTTAAATCAGATTTTAAAAATCTTATATGAGCAATTGTTTTATAATATAAATCGTTTTTTGAGACAGCGTATCGTTATATTTTTAGATACATACACAGATATGTTTGACATGTAAGGCTGACTATATGAGAATAGATTCTCATCAGTTACCGCCAATAAGTGCTTAGATTTTGCTTCATATTTATTTTCGCTTCAGAAAATATTTTTTAAAAAAAAAATCTCCTTGTTTTAGCTGTAGTATTTGCAAATTTTTAGCCTTGAAGTTAAACAGAAATATTCCATTGGTATTTTGTTTACAAGCATTTCTCAATGCTCATCTTGGAAAGGATGAATTGCATAAAATTAATAATAAACAATCCTTTTAAGGACTCCATACTACTTTTATTTATTTCTCAATTAAAAAAAAACTCCTTTGTTTTCAAAATGTTCTACAAATGATCTTTGCTCCAAAGCCAAATTAAATATGTGTTTGCACTAAAAGATAAAAAGAAAAATGACATTTCTAGTCTGTGGTTAAATTTTTCATTTGTAACAATTTTATTTGTAGGCCCATAAGTAAAGACGTTTTAGCCATGGGCCAACTTCAGCAAGAAAACTTATGTCTACAGAGTCAAAATATCAAAGAAAACAAAACGACCATTGCGTTAGCTCCTTGTGCAGCTAGTAAACCAGAGCAGGTAAGACTTCCGTTTTTTTTCCCCTTTAAATATATTTTTGCTACATCCAAGTAAAAATTCTGTTTTAATTTCTGATGTTTAATAACAAGAATGAAATGATCAAAAATATGTCTTATTTCAGGAATGGCACTTTGCTAAATCAGGAGAGCTTCACCAAGGGAAGAATTGTTTGACAGTGAAATTAAATGCAAAGAAACCAAAAGTTTATTTAGCTAAGTGCAGTAACAATACAAAACAGGTGAGAAGATAATCCAAACCCTTAATTACTATTCATACTGTTTTTAGAAGTAAAGTTCAACTTTCCTAATAGTTCTATAGAAGGAAGAAAAATCTACTCATTATTAGAATGACAAATCTTAGTCCTATTTCAAATCGCTGTATAATAAAGGTGATGAAAATCTATTTCAAAATAGATTGATAAACAGTTAAAAGTAGTATATAAGTGCAAAGGATGTTAATAATTGCTTAATAACTCAAATATAAAGGGACCCCCTGAAAAATATTATTGATATAAATATACTTCATATAAAACTTGACAGTATTGGAATAGAGAATTTATTTTCGTCTTGGTATAGTATTAAATTTTCATTCCTTACGTGATAGTCTTTCAATATTATTTAGTATATTCATGATGTTTCCTCTCTCCTCAAATCGGTGCTTGAAGTAAAATAACTCTATTGTTACGTGATGAGGATAAAGATGGTACATGTTGCAGTAAGAAATATGACGAGTCCACCCCTAAAAAGCGCGTAAATGGTCTTTTTATACAGTTAAATCCACATAGTAATTAATTGCATATAAAGGCTAGGGGGAATGTTAAGAATTTTGAGTAAATTAGATGTAAATATTTATGAATATTTGTGTAAATAGTTTAATTGTATAAAAATAATTGTAATGGAATCGCGTGACAGTGAGAAAAGACAGTTCTAAAGGGATTTACAACACAAATTCACCATATTTGACTAATTTGGCGATGTAGGTGTGTTGGTGACGTAATGATGTCACTGATGACTTTTACAACACACTAAACTGTGTAGTTGAAGCTAAGAAATAATATGTTCTTATCGAATGTTGGAGCAATTTCTAACTAGAAAGAAAGAGAAAATTCCAATTTTTTGCCTAGAAGGAGCGTGCCGTTTCTGAGTTTGCCCCACCCACTTTAGTGGGACGCTATTTAAAAGGCACGGCTTAAGGAGGAGAATTGGAACAGTTCGGAGAACGAGCTACGTTTGTTGGCTTAGTTTGATAGAACGTCTTTTCTCTTTGAAAGGCGTCCTATAGCTCTGCTGTTACTCGAAATTAGCGGATTCAGTAGACTTAATTCGTTGTGTATTTGTAGCTCGTATGTATATTTAATACACGTTTTCCTAAACAATAAAATCTGCACCTACACATCGTACTTGAGAGAATTTTCGTAATATAACTCTCTAACAAAGACGCAAATAGTATTAAAATAAGTGTTACGAAGAGCCGAATTATTAGAGCAAATAGTTTCATAAGATTCAACAAAAAAAAGACAATATTTTGCTTAGTTTTTAATTAGTTGAACATGTAATGAATTTTTGGATTTTAAATAATTGGCTATACTTTTCCTCATTTTATACAATAAATATGCACAATATTTTTGAATCCATCAGAGTTATTTAAGAGGAAATGCTCAAGATGAATACATAATCACAATGAATTTTTTATATTAAGATTATGCTCTAATTCTTAACACCGTTGTTATATTGAATGGAAATTGTAATTTTAATCAATGACAGAAATCGCACATTAGATGCCAATAAAGCGTATCTTTTGATTACCGAATTTCATGCATCAACGTAAGTTTTTTGCCAACAAAGATTTTTTTAAAAAATCTATTTATATCTTTCATTGTAGAAATGGAGCCGACGTCGCAGGTTACTGATGCTGCAAGGATTGTGTCTGGAGAATGTTATGGATGCTGTGATAGGACATTTTTATTTGACACTGAACCCATGCCGCCAGAAAGCGTACTCGCAAAAATGGGACTTTTCTGTAGAATTGCAAAGCTGGGGTGACAGATAACAGCGAATCGAAGAGTTCTGTTCTTGGACAAGAAAGCAACGGTTTGACTCTTATTTCTAGATATTGAATTGATGTCTATTTCTCCGATGTAAATTTGTCTTTTCCCTTTTAACACAAAATGCATAACAACAATTTTACTATATTTTCCCGATATTCAGAATGTCGGGCTATACCATTCAAAAGTCTTGTACTAATAGGGCTGGGCGAAACTTAATGGCGCAGATGATCAAGATTATTTCTAGAAATGAAATGGATAAAAAGTTTTAAAATTCATTTTTCTTCCGTGAAGAACTGATGACGGAGACTACAGAAATTATTCTCTGAATTCAAACTGATAAACAAACCTATTGCATCCATTTATCATCTATTAGAACATTCTGGTGAAAGCCATCAAAATAACAAATTAATCAATATAATGATAATGGTAGGGAAATAATCTATTTCAATGTCATTTGGAGCTAGATGTTAATAGAAATATCAATTAGAAAATAAAAGGTTGAAATAGTTAGATAATTATTTGAAATGACGGCGGTTAGATGTCTCATTCAACAAATGAACCAAATAATATTAATAGTTTTTTTCCTCTTTACATACGGATGTTATAAATGCTTCTCAAAACGTCAATTTATAAATAAAATTCTTATTTATCCATCTTAAATAAGTGAGAAATCTTTGAGGGATGTTTGTAGTATATGTTGCAACACTAAATTGTAATAATTTTGTACCGGAACAATGAAGATAGGTCTACTCCCCTGTCTTTTTGCAAGTATGCCAAACAGATTGATTCCGAAGGAGAGGGGGAGGCGACTAACTCACATTGAATATTTAAAGAAACAAACATGAAATGCCGGAAATCACTTCCATCTGTCTTTCAAAAATTTTCCATTAAAGATGATAAGTAGGATTTCATTTAAGACGCAATTCGAAAGGGCCTAATGGTAAGAGCTCTGTTTCCGGACCTGAGGAATCATATTGGAAGCCCAACACCACTCTATTAACATATATATGGACCTGGTGAACACTGAATCATTTTGTAGTTCTTCCCTTGATTTGGCTTAATATATTGGAGATTCAAAAATTCAGTTTAAAATCCTTCAAATACGGTTCAAAATGTTGAGATTTTTCATGAAATTGTGTTATTTATATCATGAAATTGTGTTATTTATATTAATATTATTAAACTTTATTAGCAGTTACAAAATATTACTATATTGGAATATGGTAATATTCCAATATGGTTTAAAATTGTTTTAAAATGTGTTGTTTAAAATTGTTTAAACAAAAAAAATTGTTTTAAAATTTCAAATGTTTCAAGATGGTTTTAAAATTTTCAAATGTTTCTAAATACGTGAAAGATATAAAAAAATTAATTTAATTGATCAACAGATTAATCGGTTCGTTTAATTTTCATTAATTTTGTATTTAAAGGACTGTGTGCCGATATTTTGAATTAAATACTAAATTTCAAATGTGAAATGGAATGTTGATTATATCCTGGAAAGCATTAAACTTCAAACATCTACCACTTTTGAGGAAGAAGCAATGAACAATCGAAGGCGAAAGGTGATAAACGATGCAAGTGGCATTTTTGCCGATATTTCATGAGCTTGGTGAAGAGATCATATTGAAGCTTAAGTTTAAGCTGCGACTACTACTGCAATTTCGTTGGTGGGTGTAATAGGTGAGTTTATTATTCAAAATATAATTCATTGTTTATGATCATGTGTTGTTGATTTTAAGAAACTTCAGTTTGTAATATTTTGACTTTTGTATTTGTCGAGGTGTATGGTCATGAACCAAACATTGATATCTGAACTTCTGTATGGGCTCAAAATGTCTAGCAACATTGTTTATCTTCATGATATAGAAAAACATTCAAAACAACATCGTGTAGGTAAAGACCTATATCGCAGAGATATCATTCAATATCTTGTGCTAATAAATCCCATTCATTGATAATGATCTTACAGTACGAGAACTCATACTGTAAGCTCATTACCAATTAATGTGAAGTATCAATCATTTAATATAATTTTTTTTAATAATAATTTAAACGTAGCTCTTATTTTTCTTCCAATTTTTGAATCTAAGAATTTATTTTTAAAAAATTCCTTCCATTCCACTTTTATAATTAGCTTTTGGAACTAAGGAGTTAAAAACAACTCTACACATTAAATGAAACTAACTATAGCTATCTTATTCTTTTTTCCAAATTTTCATGCAAGTGATTTCAAGTAATAAAACATATTTGAAGGATAAATAATTAAATTATACTATCCAAATTGTCTTTCATTTAATAAATAAAATATTATTGACATATTTAACTATTTCAATAAATAAAAATTATTCAGTTTAAAATTATTTTCTAATTACTTATTATAAATAAATCATCAACAAATCTTAATATTCCTTTAATGAACAAAACTAGGTTGGATTGGCAAAATGAATTTTTTTAGCATTTTTTCCCCCCGTTTTGGCTGTTTAAAACCATTTGATACTTATAATTTGATAATAGTTTCTGAAACATTTCTTTCTGTTAAATAAGAAACATAAAAGAATTTTGGAATATTTTTTCACATATTCTCGTATATTAGTGTTTCATTGGATAATATACATCAGTATTTTATAGAAAATGATTGTGATAAAATGTCTGTGATATTGTATTAAGTATAAAGAATGTAAACTTAATATTACTATTAAGCATATATTGTGGCTTTAACAGAAAATAAATCACTGTAACAAACTCTGATTTTCTGTATACAAATTTTAGATTTATACCATGTTTGTATAAGTACCAATTGTAATAAACACTGCATTTTAAAGTCACATTTAAAATGTATACGTAATTTAACATATATTAGCATTATTTATTGAATTTTCTTAAAATAATTTTTTAGAATGTACTTTATAAAAATATACTATATTTTAATGAAATAAATTTTATGGTTAAATTCTTTTCTTTGTAATTCTATGAATTTCTGTATAATTTTAATTATAAAAACAAAATGAGGAAGAAAAAACATTAGATTTAAAATAAATTAATAAAAAGTTTCCGAGTCAGAAGATATGTATAATATTAAAAAAACAATTCATACAAATGACTTCAAAGTTATTCAGTTTCCCCAAAACAATTGCAATACAAGTTGTTTTTGCTGCATCAATGGTTTTTATTACCTAAATTTATTGTTCTTCTTGTTGGGTAATGTTAATGAAGTAAAAAAAAATGTATTCAACTGAATGCTTAGTAAATTTGTTTAATTTATACACTAGAATTTTTTTGCTTTGTTTATTATTTAAATTCTTTTTAATTTCTTCTTTATAAAAAAATTAACACTTTCAAATAAAGTTTTTCTTTTTCACAATTTAACTTGACGAATTCTCCAGTAACTTCACAGGCTAAAACAAAGCCAATTTAAAAGTCCAAAATTGCTGATTTTCACTAAATCATCAAAAAATAATAATTTATTCTATAAATCCCCTACAATTTCTTAGATCAAATTTGCAGTAAATGATGAAATTCTAATGATATGCCTAGATGAAACAAACAAAGTCCATAATCCTTTTATAAAAAGTTCATGTGAATTGTAGATAGTTTCACTTAAGAAAGCCAGTGCAGCTATTTGCACACCAACTACAGGCTGGATTTTCATTCCATACCCCGTGAGATCTTCTTTGATTGGTGGCCTCAGAGTGATAGGCTCAGGAGTTGTTTGAGGTAACTCACATGCAACGCCCACAAGACAATTTACATTGCTGAAATAAAATGAAATATGAAACATGGATAACTCTGGAAATCTTTTCGCAGCAAATGATTTCTTCATGCAGTAATTTTCACATGCAGTCTTGTATTGCTTCATTTAGTTTCTCCTGGAATTCTTGCTTTGCTTTATACAAAAAAAAATCATGCAAAAAGTATTCATGCATATCCTCTGGCATGCAGAACTAATATACATGCGTATTAGACTAAATTTGTTTCATTCATTAATTTCTTTCATTTATTAAGGTCATGGTAAAAAAAAGGTTGGTTTATAAAATTTTGTATAAATATAGACAGATGTGACATTAAAGATCTGATTTAAGTCATTACATTACAAATATGAATTTTGAAATCAATTCAAATAAAATAATGAGAAAACTGTGATACATTTTAGAAACAAGAAAATTATTAAAGAAAAAAAACCCTACAAGTCAAATTATTTCAAATAATACTTACAAACTCGCATTATATCCTCAGAACCACTTTTCAAAATTATCTTCCTTTAATAAGTAAACAATTTGGTTGCCACTTTAGAAATCAAAAAGTGTCACAATTTAAATATTGAATTCTGAAGAAAAAAAAACTTTTAATACTATAAAATACTTTTATTACCTATAAATTTCCCTTTTTTTTAAATCGTGTATTAAATTTCATTTTGATTTTCAAAAAGATATATTAAGATAATGTCTGAAGTTTTGTTCTGGTTTCATAAATTGAAAGGTGAGTGTTGGTATTATTTTTGTAGAAAGTAATTAGATTTAAAAAATCCATTTTCTTTCATGAAGAAAGTATTTTAACAGGTTTTTAAAGCACCCATTAGCTCATCAGATTTATAAAAAAAGGAAATGGAATACATTTTTTAAAATTTAATATCATTGCTTTTTGCCTGTAAAATAAAAGTTGTTCATATGAAGCCATTTTTTTAATGCAAACATTGGTTAGTTCAAAATTTTATCTCCCATTTTATTAGTAATTTTTAACAAAAATATTAAATTACCTACCTAATTTGTTAAAATTACATAATAAATGCTACTTTTTTATTCTTTCACATACAGCTTACATCTATAAATAGCTTAATATTAGTAAACCCAGTAATGATGATTACTCTTCCATTCTTATGATAAAAGAATTTGAAAACCTACAAGAAAAATGTTGTTAATCTTAATTGAAAGGAAAAGATACCAGACAGATAAAACAACAACTTTAATCAGATTATTATAAATTTACATATAGAAACCCATAGCCAATAAAAAGTACAAGCAAAAAAAAGAAGTCATGCAATAAATAAATCCATACCAATATATAAATTACATAAAAGAACACAGCAGTATATTTCAACATGACAAGTCACACAAGTTATTTTAAACTACCAAACTACTTTAAAGTTCATTAGCATATAAAAAGAAATGTTATTATCACATTTACAAAAAATTTAATCAAATTTTTTAAAAACTAAAAATAATAAATACCTTTCTTAGATTATTGAATACTATCCTTAGCTTTAACTAAAATAATTTCATTTAGAAATATATAACAAAAATTTTAAAACCTAAAATAAATTTCATATATAACACTAATAACTTAGAGAATGCATTAAAAATTATAGTTTGTGCCTTACTAATCAATATTTACAACTTTTTCATCATGTAGTATTATAAATTGAAATGTTTAATATATTTTTGTCCTCCCAGTCAAACAGATGCTCATAGCATAAACACAACCACAGAAACAAAACAAAAATAAACTATGTATTAAGTACTAAAAAAATCATCCAATGGGGCTTTATTCTAATATTAGGGAAGATATTAGGGGGGGGGAAGCTTTCTCGAAAAGTTGTCTACCATTAATGAAAATAAAAACAGAATAAATAACAAAATTATTTCAGTCATTTATTGTCATATAATTCTATATAGCATTAAAGTACCACGCATAAAAATATTAAGAAATTTTCTCGTCAGTTTAAAAAAAAATTATCACAGGCTTAAAAATTATAGTACATGAAAATAAAATACCCAAATTTCAATCAACTAAATCAACATGACAAAGCATGCATCTTGTATGGTCGATTGATTATTACTGAATGCCATTTATTCAAGTGAATTTCTTATAGGTGTGTCAATATGAAGAAACTATTGAAAAGGATTAAAAATCATGGTAGAATGGCAGAGAGGCAGGTATTGAAAATGCAAAATTTGTAACATTAATTCAACTGCTATTTTGCTCAGAAAAATAAATAAATAAAACACTCTGATTGGAGTTGATTTCATTAAAACAGAATAGATTTGAACTTCAGGCAATGATTCCTTTTAACATCTTTTAAAATAAAATTACGATGTCAATAAGCTCAAGCACAACATTTGGCATCATTTTTAGACAAAATAATATAGATGTCTATTTTATAAAATCTTTAGCCTCTTGAAGTACAAGGAAAAATAATGTATTATTTAATTACCAAAGAAATACCAAAAAAGTAATTAACAATAAATAAATAGCTACAATTATTTAATGACCCTTGTAATAAATTACGAAGTATGTCTAGTCAGACTATATCAACTATAACCAAATCAAAACTGCAAAACAATAACAAATCTAAGACTTGAATAAAGTGCCCACATTCTCTAAAGTATTTAATGTTGTTACTATAAATTCAGGCAAAACTGTTTTAGCTGGAATGAGAATGCATTTTCATGGTTTTTTTTATGTACATATGTCAACCGACTTATATTAAAAGAAAATAGTTCAAAATCAT
The DNA here is from genome assembly GCA_026289955.1 of Argiope argentata. Classification (NCBI taxonomy): domain Eukaryota; kingdom Metazoa; phylum Arthropoda; class Arachnida; order Araneae; family Araneidae; genus Argiope; species Argiope argentata. The sequence goes on from JAOUZG010052544.1 coordinate 2,373,624, forward strand.
GATGTTGATTGATGGAACCTGAGAAACTATTTGCTTTCATTATTTGTCAGTTGACTGCCTATGTGTGCAATAATAATATTTGGTAGGTACATATCCATTCCAACTATCATGATCTTGCCTGATTTGAAGCATGCATTTTTTAGGAGAAAGATATATGCAACCTGCAACACATTTATGGTGTCATTAATAGTAATAATAAAATGTAAAGTAGTGGTTAAGAAGTACATTCACAATATATACATGAATTAAGTTTGAAACATTTTACAAGAAGCAAAAAGGCACCATTTACTTTAAAAGAATTTTTCAATAATCGAAATAACAGCAAATATAATAAAAACAAGTTCCTGATTAAGAAATACTATTTGCATTATATTACGTTATGTCTTTGAACTGTGAGAGTGGATGTGCATATTCAGATGCCCAGTCTCGCTTGAAAACTTCTTCCACTTGGTCACGTATAGGGTTATTCGCTTCAGTCTCATTGATGACAGAATTGCGAAGGACAATGGCAACTCCTCCTGTATTCACAAAATAATCCTCGGCCCAATTAGAAGTACCTTAAAAAAAGAATAAGAAACTAATGCACCAAAAATTGTTTTTCTACACAAAACAAAGATTATTTAAACAGTTTGCTAATGTTTGCAGTTAGAAGTTAGAACTATAAAACTCGGCCCAATTAGAACTAGAGATATAGAACTATAAAAACCTTAAGATATTTATCACAAACAAACTTCTATTCCATGAGCAATTAATGATACCATATATTACAATATATAATCATTTATATAAATATATCATACAAGTAATTTAATTAAATTATTTTCTTGCATTATAAAGTTTCTTTACATACATTACATAGAAGATATTTTTTTAAGCATTTTTGTCTTTTCTTTAATAATTAATCTCACAGTTCAATCAATTATTATTTATAATTCCATGACTGCCTGGCAATGAAAATAAACTATGTGAAGAAAAAAATGTAACATTAAACTCAAATGAAAGTATACTTTCATGAAACTATTGCTTAATATATCTAAACATATTAGTCATTTAGGGACATCATTTATAATTATATAGTCGAGTAAAAACATATAAAAACAAAATGAAGTTATAGCATTTAATATTCAAAATAATTGTACAGTATAAGTGAAAAAGAAAAAACAACAACTTAAACTATATAAATTAGTTTGTTTCTTGTAAAAATGCTACAAAAAAATTTTTCAAATTGAATTGATTCTTTTGACTAAAAAATATGCTAACATCTACATAATTTAAAATAATTAGGAAAATCAAAGAGATAATTCCAATCATTGATTAGCTTTAATTAATCATTCTTTCACATGCAACATTGTTTCTCCAAAATATGACCTGAATGGTTCTTTAAACCTAACCCAACCCCTCATTTTCACGATAAATCTCAAGAAATAGCTTCACTGTACATTCTTTTTTATCAGAAACTACAAGAATTTTCCAGATTCTAATACAGGAATTGAGAGATTTAACAAGTAGTACATGAAAGTTATTTACAGCAACTACTATATCAAACTAAAATTAATATTTCAAAGAAGAAAAAAAATAACATTTTGTATAATAGTACAATATTTTTCAATACAGATTATAAATTAATCATAATCAATAAAATTCAGTATTCCAGATAATAAATACAAATAAATAAAACTAACCAATGTAAGCAGCATTATCTGTAACCATGTATTTGTTGTGGTTTACTCTAGAAAATGGTATCCTTGCTTGAGCTTCTGTGTAGGTTGGTACAACAAATATTTTCTAAAAAAATAGTAAACATGCACATTGTACAAAAGAATGCACAAAAATAAAAGAAAACTGTTTACAGAAGATTATTTAAAAATATTTAATTAAAATACCAATAGCTAAATAAATAATAATAATGTAAGCTTAGTGATGTAGATGATGATCTGTCCGTTCTACAAAAGGGGTGCAGTAGCTTTGGAGGGTATGGATACCTGAGCACCCAGCAGAAGTCTGACTTCTCGCTCATATGAAGATGACACACTTAACACATGTACAGTCTCTTTTTATAGGTGGGGGGACATATTCACATGTCTCACAAAAAGAACACAGTAGAACAACCATGCCCTGATCGTGACTATAACCCAGGATGCCTGGATCATAAAGATGAATTGCTACTTCTGTGCCAGGATGCCGAAATGTAAGCTTAGTAATATATGAATATTAAGAATTTATTAAGATACCAGTTATAACAAAAACATATTTAATTGTGTGCACAGGCAAGTTATTAAAATTTGCTTTTACTTTTAATAGATAATTGTTATTCTATAAACTTTTGGTCATGGTCCTTGAATACAGCATATTTAATATGAAAATATATTGTATATTTATAGGATGAGGGCCAGTTTTAGCCAAGCTGTACTATGATGAACAAATAATATATAGCATAGCTACCAAATTGAAGATTTGATAATATAGCTATGTTATTATAAATTGAACAACCATAATATTACTTGGAAAGAATACATTTGAATGAGGAAATAAGGAAGAATAATCGCAAATATATAAATCTGAGAGACAAATAATTTTCTCCCTTTATCTCAAAATAAAAATCTCTATAAAATCACCATACCAAAGTAAGATGTTATTTTTTTTAATGAAATCTTCATTTTTAACTAGTTTATTACTATTTCTGTTCAGAATAGTTTCACCATCTAACTTTAATAGTGGTGTCTTTTCCTCCAATTATATTTACATCTGTTTTTTGAACAACACAAGGATTATTTATTCACAGACATCATTATTTGGAATCATGATTACACATGAAGGACATTATAAAACTTAAGCAAGCACTTCCTATCCAAACTTCTCTACCAATCAGGAAGAAGAAAATTAAGACCCCCATTGAATTTAAAACACAATAACTTATTTACAGCTTGGTTTTTTAGAGGATCCAAATTTCAAACTTGGAAATTTCTGGCCCTGAAATGAAGACCTTATTACAAGGTCACAAATGGTATATTAATGCAGTTATTTTATGTATTAATATTTACATTATGAATAAATCAAACTATCCAATTGCATTGATATAAAAATTTCTTTTAACCTTAACAGTTTGAATAACTCACAGTGATTATGATTAATAAATATTAAAATCAGCCTACAACAAAAGTTTTGAAAATAAGAGAGATTAAAATTCCATACATTATATGCAAAACAAAATTAAAGATCGCAATAGTTACTTTTAAAACATTATAAAATTACTAAAACTTACCACTTCAATATCAAATACATCACTATTGAGAGCATTTAGCGACCTCAGAAATGACATCATTGTAGGCTTGGTATGGTTCCAATAGCTAGCTAAAATTCTCACTTGCAGTCTTTTGATTACAGCAACTCTTCGAATAGCATCATCAATTTGGGGCCAATAACTGTGATAATATTTCAATAAATCAATAATATATTACAGCTATACAGAAATTTAAATTATGCCAAGATGCCTTCAGCTAAATTCTAATAATGAAAACAATTCTTTATTAAATTAAATATCTAAAATACAAATTTTATTTATTTATTTATTTTTGTTTAAGTAGTAGTCTTGTTTCTTCAAACATTAAAAAAATCTAATAGAGAATTTTTTTTAATTGCATAATCAGTTTAAAGATTCAAATCACTCTTAAAATTTTCTAAAATAAGTTGAGAACATAAAAAGTATTACATTCTTCTTACAACCACAATAATATAATTTGGAAATGTGTTTAATTATTCATATTAGGATAAATTTACTACAAGTAATCAATAAATTATAAATTTTAGCAATAAAAAGTTAATGGAATAAAAGTTGTGATATTAAAAAAAAATGTTTGTTATAAGATAATTTTAAATAAAATGTTGGACTCTAATTTTTTAAGAATATAACATAATTTACTTTCATGCAGGGGGGAGGGGAAGTGAAGGATCTATTTCAGAAATATCCATTTAATAAAATATCAAAAGCAAATAAACTATTTTCTATCCTTTTTTATTAATATATTTTTTTAGTAATTTGATACATACTTAGTAGTTGCAAAAAAAAAAAAAAAATGGCTATTTATAGTAGAGAAATATTTCTGCAAATATATAAATAGGGAGTATTTCTGTATTAGAACTGAAAGCAGAAAAGCTTAAATTTTTTCATAAGTGATAGTAAAAAAAGGGGGGAGAATGTTTTTTTTTGTTTGAAATTATTAAAATTTTCTTTATTTTTTTCCCAAAAATCAAATTACTAAATCTTATGCAGATTTACTTAAGGAATGAACATGGAAACAAAAACCAGATTATATAACAAAAATATTTCATTTATTTTAATTAAAATACCATTTAATATAAATTATTTCATTAAGTGTGAATTTTATATTAATAAATTATTTTCTCTTCCTTGTAATAATTATATTTACAATGATAGATATCTACCAGTATTATAATCACAATATATATATATATATATATAAAACTATTTAAAATGAATTTACTAAATCTTATTTCAGAAACAGTGTTCTTGATAAATTTGTTCAATTTTCAATGGATAATTATTTATAAAGTAGTATTCACCATAAATTTAGATGACACTAATTTAGACGGCTTATTGTACTGCAACTACTTAGATCAGTTTTGGGAAATTATATAGAAGAATTTAAGTTAAAATTATAATAAAATCCATTTAAACACAATACATAAATATATATTCATATATTTTTATATATAATTTCCCTTATAAAAGGTTTAGTTTTTATACATTTATTTAAAAAAAAAGAAGATATTTTTGCAATTCTATATGCTAATGATTTTTTTTATAATTAAGGGGGAGATTATTAAAAAGTATCATAGTAATTTAAAAGATTTTATGTTCCCAAAAGATTTTAAAACAAATGAGTTTTCTGAAAATTTTCTAAACATTCTTTAAGATGTGCTTTATTTGGTGATTAAATAAGGGATGATGATTTCTTATAATTGAAACACTTATTTATATTTAATTGAAGGAAACCCTACTGAATGATTAAATGCATGTGATTCCAAAAACTAAACTAAGCTAAAAGAGAACCTCCTCCCCCTAAAAAAAGAGATAATTTCTATAACACAATTAACTCAACACTTGCATTCACTATAGAATAGGTATATGCAATCCTTATCAGGAATATCTTCTCAGGTTGTTTCAAAATATAGATCATACTTATACAGGAGTTCAAACTAATTAATGTGTTCTAATGATAACTACACACTCTATGAAAGTTTTTTTTTTTTTTTGTATAAGAAAGAGTGCTTTGTTTATTTGTTAGGAATTTTCTTAATTTTAAAAAATTGTGATTTCTTTTCCCAGATAGAACAAAGAAGGAAGGGTTATTAATCACACAAGATCTATTTCATGATGACATGATTTACTAATTAGCAATGTTTTAATATGAATACAAAGACATCCCATTCTTATGCCTATTTGCAAAACAAGAACATTTTGAAATACATATGACTTAAAACTCTGAATGAGAATTTTATATTTAATCATTAATATTTTATACTGCCACATTCTATCTTATACTTTTGTATTTATATAGTGTTGTATTGTAAAATAATATTTGCTTACTGGTCTTTATCAGTGTAGAGAGACGTTGGGAAATAATCCATCACAGCTATGTAGACAAATGTTTGAGCTCTGTTAATGGTATCAAGAATACTATCCAAATCTGTTGTACGCCCTTTTGGGCACAAAGGTGGTGGTGAACTCTGGAAAAAGAATTTTATAAATCATTTAGATAAATTCATGTAAAAGCTTTACATTTCATCACAAAACTTAGGGAATAATTCTTAAAACCTTTTTCCTTAGAGTAAATAAACAAATTGAAAAGACAGATTCCATAATTAATTCATTAGATACCATAACAGTAGTAAGAGCAATTTTATGATAAACACATAGCAATAGAATGGGTCTGAAAATATTGATAATCAAGATACAATGGGGGCCCACTCACACTTACAATAATGTCATTCAAGTTTTATAAGTGGCAGATAGAATCTTTAAAAAATCATGTATTGAAACCAAAACATATAAATATAACTTCAGTAATATTAAATTATTTTTGTATATCTATAATTTTTATATGCAAATATTATTTTATGCCCTGTTTTAGTATACTGATAATTAAAGAATTCTTGGCTAAACTCTATGACATTCTTCACATTGTTAAAAATGTTCTTTAGCCAAATATTAAATTTTTTAAAAAAATGTATGGAATGCAGCACACTACATAAATGAATTCTAACAAAGAATAATAGTAAAAATGTCATATTATGATACAATATAAATATCAAATGCAAGAAATTGAATAAGAAATAGAGAAAAGGAGACATTGAAGAGAAAGAATGGAAAACAACTGATGTTATAAATTTTTTTAAACAGTGATTCATACAGCTGTTATATTTCAAAAATAGTTTTAATTTTTATGACAAGTTATTAGTTTTTAATATCCTCAATCAACTTAGATTTTACTAATATACAATGATATATGAAGAAAAAAAAATTCTCAGTAGAAAAAAAAATTACAAATGGTAGCTAACATATTTATGAAAAGGTTTCTTATCACTTATTGTGATACAGTAATATTTATTAATCATTATAATAATCATCAAATATATAATTCCTTAAATATTTGGGAAAGAATTTAGCTAAAATTCCTGAAATTTCAAATGATTATGAAAATTTTTTACGTATAAGAATTTATTCATTACAAAAGCCCATAAGATTGGTTATGATGTTGTTAGATCTCTAGATCTTCCAATATTTCTGAAATTTACAATTTAAAAACACAAATGCAGATCACAAGTCAAGAGATGTGCAGCATCAAAATGTGCTTTTGCTTGTTCAGAGGACATAAAGGAGAGTCAGTGAGCCTGAACCAACTCAAGTATGTGTGAAATAGTCATGGCTTGGCATATAAGAATAAAAGGTTGATATTTTTAATAATTCAACACATTCCAAGGAAGTCTTATCAAAATGATGTCAGCTCATTCCTTAAGTCTTCAATGCTCCAATAAACTGAAGTACAAGAAATTGGATTGAGAACATTATATAGATATCTGCATTTAATAAAAATTTGGATTTGAGTGCAACACTTTTTAATATTCATGTAGAGGCAAACTGTCTATAAAAAATTTAATTTTGTTTCTGTTTTACTAAACTTCATAAAAGAAACATTAAGTTCTAATAGTTGAACAGGAGAACTTTTAATTAAATACACACATATTTGAAGGGGGAGGGGGAATATCACATTAATTATAAGGGGCCCACTTGCCATCATACAGGATGGAAACCTGAGGAGTCTACCTCTTATGCATGCATACATACATTTTAGAGTTGTAATTTCTGAAGTATAAACTATCTAAACATATCACAGCTTAAAGCATTATTTCATTGCATCACAAATTTCATAACAATATAATCAAATGTAACACAGGAATTTTGTTTGAAAAATTGGAAAAAGTAATTTTTTTAACAGTTAAAATTTTTAGTTGATAGTCATTGGGCTATGAAAGGCAGAATGAAGAATTCCACCTTACGTTTACATGTAAACAATTTAGCAAAATTGTAGTAATTTCAATTCCTAATCAATGGTATTTATAGCAAAAACGATTTTTAAAAGAACACATACATATTTTTTTGACTGACTAATAAGATTTGTTCATCAACACTTCTTAGCAAAATGAGACTAATCATCAAATCAGGAGAAAACCTTAAGCCTCTGACCTATCATCATCATCACAATGGAAAATAATTTCAGTTGAATTATAGAAAATTTTAAATTTTCAAATTGCAATAAAATTTATTTATAGCCAACTGATTTGCTGTAATTCTGCATTTAAAAATACATGTTAAAATATCCATTGTTTAAAATTCAAGAATAGCCATATTTGAAGAATATATTCAAAAACTGTCTTTTATTCAAACAACCTTTAAATTCAAATTTTTATACATTTTAACCTATTTAAAAATGATTGTATGGTAATGTTTGATTTCAATGTATATTTGTTAAATTTCACAGCAATTTAATAATTATATATCACTAAACAATTACAGTTTCACAATATAAAGAATGCTGTAGTAATCTTTAAAAAAAAAGACATATAAGAAAGGTAATAATCCATCATTCAGTCATATAATTAATTCACAATAGTGTAAGTTTCATACATAATGAAACAAACAGAAAATTTTAGTTAATGATTTAATAACCATGGCAAAAAAGCTAACCAGGATTAATTGAATAAAATAGAGTATTAGCAACAGAATTTTTGCAGAGAAATATCATTTAAAACAACATTCAAACAGATAACATTTCCTACTTAAAAGAAAAAATAATACACAATTATGGTACACTGATTATTTATAATGAAAGAAAATAATTATTCAGAATCTTCTTAATTATTTATAGAAAATTATGTCAAATGATTTAGGATATTAAAAATTAATACTGAAATTTGTTTTACTTACTGAAATGTATGTTAAAATCTGTGAATTATTCATGATGACTGTAACAGGGTTATCCTTGTTTATTGAAGTTTGCAAGTCTGCTGGCCATTCTGGAGGTATATATGGATTGGGCACACCTAATTTCCAGTAAACTTCAAATATTTTGTTAAGATCTAAGGCTAAGCATGAGCAGTTATAAATTACTACACCAAGTTCTTTGACCTATATAAAGAATTAAATAAAAAAAATTACAGAAATGCTGCATTCTTGTATCACTGAACCAAACATAATATACATTAAGCAGCTAAAATACATAACTAATAAATATGTTACTTAAAAAAGAAATTATGACATTTGCCTTTTCTGAGCAATAGTAAATGAAAATCTTATGCACACAATAATTAATAACATTTTAACAATTTATCACGTAGTTCTATCAAAATGATGTATTAAAGAATATTTAACACTATAAATAATTGATACAATTTAACAGAAATCAGCAGTCAGTGTTATAAAATCTGCTATCATATAGTTAAGCAAAATTGGTATAAAAATACTAAATTATTTTTAAATTGCATAATTATGGTTATTAAATATCCAAGCAGTATTTGAATATTAGTTGCTAATATTCAAGTATTTTAATAATATTTAAGATTCTAAGTATAAATTTAAAAAAAATTCTCATTCTGCACTATATTTTTAAATTAATGCAAGTGCAATTTTTAGTACAATACATCACAAAATAAACAAAAAAAATTCATGACAATTAAATATGAAATACTTATTAATATTTTAATATTAAATATGTTATACTTATTAATGTTTCTTAATTAAAAATAAAGATTAAAATTTTTCAAAACATTACATAGTAATTTTATAAATCATTTTGAATTATATCAAAATTTAAGTCAATTTTTGAGTATATATCAGGTAATAATAAAATACAGTATCACTTAGAGCACTTTGATAATAAATAAAAACAAAAGAAAATACATTTTTATACATATTGAATAAGAAACTATGTCAATAATACATCATTAAATCTATGTACAATTTATTAAAACTTACAATGGAACTGTTTCTACAAAAATACTTTTTTAAATTTTTATGATGCATCTGTCCCAATTATTAATATCTTAGAAAAGCTAAAATAAAAATATTATTTCAATTAAATATTAAATGAAACACAAACCAACATTAACTAATTCCATAGAAGAGACTCAAAAAATAAACTAAAAACATAAGAAATTACACATTAAATTGCATGTCAAAATTCAAAACTTTTCTTTTTACATTTTTGTACAGATGAAAGCATGTTAAAATAGTGAAATCACTAAAATTAAAATAACATCAATAATATTATTAAATTGTTATGATTTTTGAAGCTCAAATAATATAAATTTAGTACTCTAAATAAATTACAAGTAAACTGTGACTACTTTTTTTAATTTCATAGTTAAAAATTCTTTATTTTAATTGATGAAATAATTTGTAATTAAATATAGAAATTGTGCTTTAACTATATATCACAATCAGATAAATATTTACTTATTAAAAAACTTTCTTTACTTACTAAAATCAAAATAATAAATAGTAAATCATAACAATCAGCACAAGACAAGTAATTACCTGAGTCAATGACCTCCAATCCATATTTGCACTTCCAATATAAAAGTGCTTTTTATCAATCAAAAACATTTTTGTGTGAAGAACACCACTTCCTAGCATTTTCTTAAAATCAAGATTTCTGACTTTTGCCGCTCCTTAAAATCATGGGACAAAATATAAATTCTATGACATGAAATTAAATAAATAACTATAGTAGTAATAGTAATTGCATCACTATTGCAAACCTAAAATAAATGTTCATATTTGGTGATTGCAATAAAATTTCTTTACAAAGATACTAGAAGTTAGGAATAAACTTTAAAAAATAATTATTATTATATTTTCACCATTTTTTTTCACATAAAATTTGGATAAAAGAATAAATATAAGGCTTAGAAATATTTTTCAAAATGAAATCCATTAAGCATGGTACATGTTAATACTTCTTTTCAAAAATATCATTTTGTTAATAATATTTAAAACCAAAACCTCTCAATTTTTAACTGTCTAATCAGTTGTTTACAAAAAATACCAATATATTTTTCAATATTGAGACAATTTTTTAAATCTAATAATATTTTGTAGTAAAATATTTAAACCTTATATATTTTATTAACTACTCATCTCAATCAGTTATCACCTAGAAAATTTATTTATTTTTTTAATTTAACTTTTGGTACTAGTGAATTAAACACAATTATGCATAGAGAGTTAATGAATATATTTAATTTTGTATTGGTTTTATATTTCATTGCTATAAAAGTTGGCAGAAAAAAATGAAAATATAATTTCTTCCAAACATAAAGTAGTTAAATTGGAATAAATTACATAAAAAAATTTCAAAATAAATATGCATGTATAAAATGCAAATGCACTTCATATAATAAAATTGAGTCAAACATAAAATTTAGGTTCACAAAATATGTAATAGGCCATTAAAAAAAGCTTCAGCATTTTATTGTTAAAAAAAATCTTAAAAAATAAATATGAAATATATTTTAATTGTGTTCAGCACCTGATTTTATTATTCTAAATATAACTTATTATTTAATTAACACTCTTCAATAAAATATAATAAAGAAGTAAATACATCAAGAAAAAGACGTTTTATAGAGCGATTGAAACAAAAATTAATAACAAATCCATCCAAGATCATGCAAATCTTGATCTTGCATCCAAGATCAAGTATTACATTATGTACAATATACAAAACTTTTATCTGATTTCAGATAGTAAAATATTTATATCAAATTTGTATAAATCTTGAAGTAGCCAAGCTATCAGAAAATCGATATATAATTTGTAATATTTATTCTTAGTCACAAATATAATCAAAAAGGAACCCTTGTTTAATTATGAAGGATTAATTTTAAATTTTATCATTCACTATCTTCATTATACCTTTCACTTCCAGTTCCTTCGTATCATAATCAGGCATTGCACCAGTTGGTTCACTTTGTATGATTCTGATTCTAATTCCTCTTTCTGTGCCAGCTTTCATAAGGTCACTGAATATCTTGTCACCCTGTAACATATTAGAATACATACAGTGAATATGTTCAAAAAATCATAATGCATATTTCTTAATTTCAAATTTGTCAGATTTAATAAAAGAAATATTTTAATATTGTTTAAAAATAAAAATAAAATGTTGGAATTCCCGGTATAGCCATAACGAGATGTAACCATTTCAAGAAAGAGCAATGGTGACGTAAGGAAACAATTCCATGATCCCACAGTAACAAATATTAGTTTCAATTTAGTTTCGGTTCTGGTTTAGTTTCGATTGGGTTCGGTCGATAAAACGTGTACGAACGGAACCCAAGATGGTTGTATGCTATAAAAAGAATTCGTGCACGTAAAATAGAAAATATGAATATCTGTATAAAATTATCTGTGCCTGTGTCATCGTCCAGCAAAAAAAAAAAAAAAAGATGATGAAAATGGGAAAACGTGGATTAATGATTTCGATGTTTTTGTGATCTAATTCATGCTGCAATACCTCGATTCCTATTTAGAAGTTCCCGGAATGAAAAAGTAAGGGTGAATGTTCTCTTACATTTCGATTTATTTTAATTTGGAGCCTAGAAATCCTAAAATCGGGCATCTCTGACGGGATTTACAAATATAGAATTTGTGTAAATAGATATAGAACTCGAGGTGTTTAGAATTAGAATTTGAGAAATTATTAGAAATAGATGTCGAAAGCATTAAAAAATTAAGAACTCCTGCGAGGAGTAATTTTACGAGATCATTAAATAAAGTTTGTGAAATTTTAGAGAACAAAGTAGAGGATACAGATATTTCGGAGGCACTGATAGCTCTTTTAGAAAAAAAAGTATGAATTAAATCATTTAGATAAAAAAAGATTTTAGCTATTTTGCAAAGCGATGCAAAGTGCACGCAAGAAAATTTTGATTTGGAATATGAAACAATGACTGCTTTTGAAGATAGATTTATAAAAACGAAAACAAAACTACTGAGGTGAGTAAACGTGTAAGAAAAGTCTATACACAATGTTACTGTAATTAAAGAATAAATTGGACTTCCGGAGCTGAAATTAAAACAATTTAATGGAAACATTAAAGAATGGCTTCAATGTTGGTGACAGTTTAAAAAGATACATGACGATTTAGATTTAGCAGATGAAGATAAATTTCAGTATTTGTTGCAAAGAACACTTACGAGTTCGCCAGCTATGCAATTAATAAAATCTTTCCCGCCAACATGAAAGAGTCATGAAGAAGCTGTCGAGAATAAAAGCAACAATTGGAAGAGATGATTTGCTGGCTGAAGTCTATATTACAGAGATTCTTCCAGTGGTTATAAATAACGCGAATCCTCAAGATCAAAAGAAAAAATTGTTACGTTACAGTCTCTTGTTAAACAATACGATACTTAAAGGACAGCTGAGAGCATTAAAATCCTTAGGAGTTGCAGAAGATAACTTTTCAGCTATATTGCTATATCCACTTGTAGAGCCTTGTTTACCCAGCGATATATTGAGGGTTTACGAATGTAATCAAACTGAATTAATTACAGCAGAAAGTTCTGATAGTGGCTCGCTAATTCATCTCTTAACCTTTCTTAAGAAATTAAATCGGAAAAAAAAAATTGATTATTGCGCATTCTTCTTTCGATTTAGAAAAACATAATTTTAAAAAAACATCCAATCATCATGTTTGAGAAAAGGCAAATAGGCCATCTGGTTTTGATTTATTTATTAATGCGAGAAAAAATTCATATCAAGTTGATTCAAAAAATAAGGAATGCGCTTTTTGTGATAAATCATATTTGATGTACGAAAAAAGAAAGGAAATTCTTTTAAACCATGGAATTTGTTTCAAATGTTTCAATTCTAAATCCAGAAATTATGCGCGTTTCTGTAAGCAAAAAATTAATTGTTTTAAATATAATGGGAAACATTTACCTATCATGTGTAATGCAAACAATGGATGCCCGAGTACTAAAAATAATGAAAAGAACCGGGAAAAAAGCTTCTTTACAGATAGTTCTTTGACTAAGAAAACATTCTTACGTCAACTTTATTTACAAACATTAGTAGTTAAAATTCTTGGGGACGAAATTAATTCTGTGTCTTTACGATACAGGGTCTCAAAGACCCTACTTTTCAAAATACGCTGCAGAACAAGAATTTTCTTGAATTATCTATTTTGATATTTGTCAATTTGTATTTGATAATTTTGAAACTTTTTTATTAATTTGATAATTGTGTTTGAGTTTTCTGTAATTAGAACTTAAAGGTGGGAGGATGTTGAAATCTCGGTATAACCATAACTAGATGTAACCTTTCGCGCAAGTGCAATGGCTACGTCAGGAAAAAAAATCCCATGATCCTACAGTAACAGATATTAGTTTCAGTTTAGTTTCGGTTCTGATTTAGTTTCGATTGGGTTCGGTCGATGAAATGTGTGTGAACGAAACCTAAGATTGTTGTATGATATAGAAAGATCTCGTGTACGTAAAATAAAATAATTGAATATCTGTATAAAATCATCTCTGCCTGTGTCCTTGTCCAGCAAATGAAAAAGATGATGAAAATGGGAAAACCTGTATTAATGATTTCGATTTTTGTGATCCAATTCATGTTAGAATACCTCGCTTCTTCTGATATAGTAGAAGTTCCCGGAATGAAAAGGTAAGGGTGAATGTTCTCGTACATTTCGATATATTTGAATTCGGAGTCAAGAAATCCTCCAAACAAAAGTACTAGCAAAAACACAATATAGGTTTTTATTCTAAAAAGTTAATTTTACACAATAAGAAAGTTAATTTCTCAAACTGTTCGGATTTTTAAAAATAACTGAGTTTTAAATAATTAAGAAAAAGTACTAATATCTTGAAATTAGATATTTAGTAAGTTCTTAAGTTTCAATTAAGTAATTGAATCAATATGTTAAAGCCAAAATGATGTAATAGGAATAAGGTTCTTGCAAATTCTAAAATTTTTATAAAAGACCCAGATTTATAGCTCTTAACAACATTAAACAAATAATATTTGATAGATTACAGTTTTTACACTATCTGGTCAAAAACATTTTAGATCTTCACACTTATTAAATACACTTTTTCAACTTAAAAATGTCAGACTTAACTAAGGACACTTTCATCAATTCTCCATTTAGATTATCTAAAATATATATATAAATAATATAATTTCTGAAAGCATTAAAATTGAAAAATCTGACTAAATAGCATAAGTGCTTTCTAAATAAGTTGTACAATAATTAATCACACCTGAAGAATAATAAAATTATTTTAAATCATTATTTTTAAATAAATTTTTTTATTGTAATAAAAATATCGAAACGTAAAAATTTTTGGTACTTTGGGATTTCCACATTGACCATTTTTGCCAATTTGTCCTTTCAATGTAGAATAAAATGTTGCTATGTCAATTGACCTTTCAGCTAAGGATATCAACTCTGACCAATTTTCAAATACTGATGTGTGTGATGGTTCTCCCTTAGCAAATGTTAAGTATGATATGATTATTAAAAGGTAGCTTCTGCAGTAATAATCACACTGCTTTTCTTTACGATGGGGAAAAAATTTTAACAGTGTTGACAGGTCAACAGGATAATGCCAAAGTACCAAGGTTTCTTCAAATTTCTGTTAGAAAAATTATATTAAATTAATTAAAATATAATTCACTTTATTAATTTAATAAAAATTATTAGGTTCAAGGAGATTTTATTTTCAATAATGTAACTAACAATAAGAGATGTCACAGTTATTATGAAATTAAAAGAAAAGATCATTTGCAGTGACTACTCATTACAAAAATATACACGAATGATCATTAATTCGAATTTCTAAACAATGCCACAAAACTTAATTTTCTAAATCTATATTATAAGCATAATTTAAAATAAAATAGCAAGTAACTTTTTATAATGAACGTACTTGCCAAGAAGAAGGATCTGGATCATCAGGTTGTATATCTTGTCCCTTCAATGTAGAATAAAATGTTGCTATGTCAATTGACCGTTCAGCTAATGATATCAACTGTGACCAACTTTCAAATACTGATGTATGTGATGGTTCTCCCTCAGCAAATGTTAAGTTTTCAGGTATGCTCTCAACTAATGTTATGCTAAAAAAACATAGATGTTAAGAATAAAAATAAAAATGAATTATCATATGACATTATTTTTAAATGGAATATAACATTTTGCTAATTTATAAGTTTTATTTACTAACAATATTGGCTCAAATTATAGACAAAATGATCAAGGTAATTTAAAATTATTTTTTGATTATAAACAACTTTACTTACTAGAATACTATATGAAAGAGGCTTTTTCATACTTATACAATTCAATGTGAAAACAAAATATTATTAAATTGCTTGATAGCTCAACAGTGATTTTCTTGCAGCTTGATAATGTTGATTCCAAATCTGGCACTATTATTTATAATAGTTAAGTTATTTGTAATAGTAAGAAAAAAGCTTACCACAAGGAATAAAAGAGATCTAACTTGCAAAGTGGACTGAAATCACATCTTTATCCCATATAACATTAGTGATAAATAATCATCTCTCAAGCTCACATCAGCAAATTATGTCCAAATGACTTAGAATATTTGTGGAAGAGTTGTAATCCATTAACTACAGGTTGCATCACATGATTCTTTTCAGAGATTCCAATGGTGTAAAATCAACAGAAACTGGACTCCACAACAATGTCAATAAGTCATCTGGGTTAATGAATCAACCTTTGCCCTAGTTCAGACAACTGGACACATTCATGTATGATAAATATTCACAAAAACATTCTTTCCAGATTGTTGCTTTCTGAATGCAAAGCATGGAAGTGGTTCTACTTTGGTATGGGGTGTGATATCTTGGCTTTGCCTTGGGTCACTTATAAGTGCGAAGGTTTCAGCAGTTCATCATTTCAATTTTCTGGGGAAACAAATACATCCTTTTCTCCATGCTTTATTTCCTAGAGAATGTCTAATTTACTATGATGACGATACTCCTATTCTCACTGCAAAAAGTGTCGAAAAATGGCTTAAAGAGCAAGAAGAAAAAGCAGGACATTTTGCTTGAACCTGTCAATCTCCTTACTTGAACATTATTTAATATTTGTGAGGATATTTGAAGTCAAAATTCCAAGCTCAATTTCTTCCATCATCCATGCCTTTGGAATTAGAGATTGCTTTCACAGAAGAATAACTTCATATTCTATTAGATGTTAATCATGACTATATATATATATAATACAGAAATTGCATGAATTTTTTATTAAATAATGATGCACTTTAATGAATTTAATTTAAAAGAATAACGATAAATCTAATGAAGAAATAAATTGCAACATTTAAAAACAGATCAAGGTATAATATGTAAATAAATAAATGATGTTATTGCAACAGATTCCATTAAATAAAAATTGAAGTTGGTTCAATTTATTCAAAGAAAAATAGTAATATAATTTCCTTTTGTGTTCAGTAGTAGTCTTGAATTGGAGACTTCATATATGTGTCCTATATACTTTGATATTTGTGCTCTAATATTTTACATCCACGTAGAAACCATCACTTTATTTCTCATAAAAGAGGCCAGATTATTTAGTAATCTATCATGTAGAAAATGTGTCTTGGAATTTCAATTAGCACTAAATTTTTAAAACTTTTAAACATATTTTGTTTTAGTTTTTTATTATTGACAATTTAATGATTATTTGAAAATCATCTTTAATGAAGCATGACTCAGCAGAAGATTCAATATATATCATAGATGCTGAAAATTTTGAATCTGTAATTGAGTTTACAAATTCAAATTTCTTTTTTTTAATTATCATTTTTACTGTTGGGCTCAAGAAACATTTTATAAATAACTGAAAACAATATTTATCTTTAATGAACATTCTTTCACAGTTACCAACCTTTGTATAAAAGAATCATCATATTTCTTATCAACCAACAACTCCCTGGAAAATATTTGTTAAACCTATACTCAACATTTATCTTAAAGGTCATTTTCTTGTAGCAAGCTCATGACAATCCAAAAACCAATAAAACAAAAATATTATCATTTCGTTGTCTCGTTGGAAAATTAACCACCTTTAGATCAATAAAAATATGTCAGTTATGTTTTTCTAATTCATCTTGATATTTTGATATTCACAGAGAATCTATTATTTCTCTCACAACTTACTTTAAGTAATCTTAATCTTTACATACCTACAGGGGCTAGAACAATTCTTGAACTGAGCATCATAATCTCCAAGAGTGATGACTTCTACAGATTTGGATTCATCCTGGCCAATGAGAGGTAACAATACTACTAGAACAATGAGTACTAGAATAATAGTGATAGGAATGCAAGAGGGCTTCAGCCATCCTTTGCATTTCTTTTCTTCTGCTTCCCCTTTTAGCATGTAGCGTGAGTCAAAGAGCTGGAGTTCAAATTCTCCTACGTCGAGCTTACCAGTGCGCTCGACGACAGTCTGGAAAATAAATAAACATTTAAATTGTACTGATTTTTAATGTGCCATAGGACAAATCATATACTTACAATAAAAAAGAAATGGAATTTATATTTTTTGTACTAAACACACTTTTTTAGTTTCACATATGCTTTGTACATTTTTAAACATTTTAATTATTTTTTTTGAATAAAAATTTCAAGAAAATGGTTATATGTTTTTGCTATACATTGACAAAAAAGTTTAAACACAATATTAATAAAGAATGAGATAAAAAAAGAAAAGAAGAATCTTGTAAAAATAAGAATGCTCTGCTTGTCACAATTTATAAAGAGCACATACTATTTGACAACCAGTTAATAACTCGTTTCATTACAGTTATATGTCTTTAATATTGTACATATTGACATCAAGAAGAAAGTTATGAAATTCATAAGATTACTTATACAACTTTATCTTTCAAATTCTTCAATGAATAAATCAATAAAATAAGGGAAGAATACTGATCTTTAAAAATTCATCTCAAATTCTTGAATTTCCATAGCTTTCAAAAATTGATGCTTCATTTTTATTTTTTTTTTAAGTTTTGAAATTGCCAAAAAATTCCTCTGACAAAAATGGAATTAAAACATTCAAAGAAAAAAAGAAAGAAAAAGGCATTGTGTGAAAAAAAAGGCTTAGAACTGAAACATTGCATTTTAATTACTAAATTTGAATAAAATTGTCCTAATTATATAAAGCATTGTCATATAGACATACAATTCTACTATAAACCATATACTTCTAAGTAATATGTCTCAAAACCTTTATGAGGTGAGGCACGTGAATTTTAGAGGTATCATACCAAGACAGAGAAATCTTTGTAAGAATTATGTATATATCAAAAGCATATATTTTTAAAAGTCATCTTGAAATATCATATCATCAAAATTATCAGAATAATTATTGATAACCATTAATAGAAATCAAAATATATAATTCATCATTACCTTCTTAATTTACAATCCATATAAAATTTTGGATTAGCAGAAAATATTTTTTACAGAAAAAATTTTACAATTTATATATTGGTAGGCTCACAGAATTTTTTTTTTTTTTTCTTCTCACTATTTTTTTAGTGAGAAGAAGAAAAAAAATTTTGTCACTTTTTTTCAATATTTATGGTTAATTGGAATTTTTTAAATTTTCTAATAGTGACTCCTTGCATGTACAAAAACTTTTCATAATCCTATTAATTTCTAAAAAAAACTTTTAACACAACTTTTTCAAATTAGATATTGGAAATTCAATCTACGTCCTAATTTTAATAAATAATTACAATTTTGGAGAAGTAAAAAGTAGCATTTAATAAATTTTTTTAACTAGATACTTTCATTTTTTAGAAAATTAATTAAAAAAGGATAAAAATATATTTGCAGCAATAAAAAGTGAATTTATTGTCCATAAAAGTATATTAAAGAAAAAATGCTATATAATTACTAAATCAGTTTGTGAAACATAGAATAAATATAATAATGCATAATAATGAAATTAAAGTAGTTACTTCTTTGAAATTTTTAAAAATATTTAATTAATGCATTGAAAATTACTCATAAACATTCTTTTATAGGATAAATAAATTCTTTAAATTTATTTTTAAAAAATGCTTCTCATTTTTTAATAATCTGAATTTTGTAGACATAATAACATTTTTATATGCAAACCTGACTGAGAAAAAAGAGATTGAATACCTTTTGATAGTGTCATTGATTAAAACAATAAAAATATCCTCACATCTATTTAACTACTATCACTACTTTGTAATTACTGTTTTGCATTCCAATCAAAGTGTTCCAATTCAAAAATTATTTTTTCGGTGCAAATACTACTAATAATAACTTTTTAAAAAATGCTACGAAAATTACAGTAAAAATTCTATATTAAAAAAATACAATTTTTCATCTGACAAATAAAGTTATAAAGAAGGCAATTGCGCAACTATAGATGATTAGAATGGGAATGCATAATTACAAAGCTCTACTTAAATAATATTATTTTCTATCTAAAATACACAAAATATAAATTATCAGCATTTTTT
>JAOUZG010052544.1:2399798-2416428 GCA_026289955.1 Argiope argentata
GAATCCTTTCATGAAACGACTAAGGATTCATAACTGAATCCTTTCATATTTGCAAGAGGGCGAGCGGTTTGCTTGAACTTAACATTCTTAACCAACGGGTATCAAATGAGTAGGGAAAATGAGAATATACAATTATATCACTTACTAAGAGGCTCGCCCGTTCTACATTTGATAAAGTGCCTTAGAAAGTATTTAAGTTTAAAAATATATAAAATTCAAATAACGAAGCTTAAATTGTTTTTTTTTTCATTTACACGCAACAGATACACGTCGTTTTAGGTTCTCGATCCTATCATTTTTGGACTATATCGACCCTCAAAAAGAGATTTAACCAGTTAAGCGTGTTTGACGACTATATCCGTCATGGAGATGTGGCAGGATTTTGTGTTATGACGGTTATTTCTGTCGTGCGTAAAATTTTATTACAATTTGATATTTAAATTGTCATTCTGGCAAAAAATAAATTATATTTCGTAAATTTTAATATTTTAGAGGTCAGGACGAAATGAAACAAAAATGATAATGAATTTGAGTTGGAATCGTGATTTCCTGAGAACTCACTCGTCAGCAGTGCAGTAACACTGATTCTTTGATAATCCCGATTTTCATATCGATGTATCAAAAAAAAAAAAAAAAAAAAAAAAAAAAACGCGTGTTGCTGTACTGAATCTGCTCCGATTTGCCTTTTGTCTCCTTTGAATATTTGATTTGAACTTCTATGAATATTTGATTTTTTTTCTAAGTTTTCTGTTCATGATGTATTAATATATGTTCATGTTGAGTGACTGTGTATATATTACTAATAAAACTGGTCATTTTCTAAAATAAAGTCGTTTTTTTGATCCAATATTTGAACAGCACCACTTACTCTGTGTTTGACGATTTTATAAGTCCTCGCTTGATTATTGCGACACACACTGGTGGGCGCTCTGGACACAGATAGCCACAATTAACTGGTTAATATGCAGTCAGTAAGAATAACACTTTTTAGATGTTATTTTTCAGAGTTTGATTTCCATTTTGTTTTTTAATTGTAGTATTTTGTTTACTTTGGAACTGTGTAAAATTTCCATACACAATGTAAACATTTTATTTTCCATTTCCACAACCATTTTGGAGAAATAAGAACAAACTGGTTCATGCTCAGTAACGTGGTTCTTTTGTGTTTGTGTGGCCGCTAATAAATCTATGGCAATCAAAAGACTAGAGTATACTAATTTATATTTTTATTACTTCTAGATTATTTAAGATTCGAAACTCGTGATTTTAACAATCTTCTTTGGACTCATTTTCTTTGAAGGATTTCTTTTGGTCTAAAACGAAAGGATCGAATTCTATCAAAACATCTTCTAAATGAAAAATTGAGTTGCTTTTGAGTGTACTGTCAGTCAACTCCGTTTTTAAAAGCCCCAAATTTTCTGAACTCATAGGAGCCTTGGATTCATTCAGTAAGGGGCAATCCTCTTTTAAATTTTCAAAATTTGTCATCAAGGACCAAAAATGTAGTTCATTCGTTTTTTCTTGTGGTGGATGTTCTGAAAAAGAATCTAGAAAATCAACACATTTTTCTAATTCGGTTTGAAAATCGCCCTTTTCTTTGTCTTCTTCAAATCCATTTTCTAAATGGTTGGTATTCATATTTATAGATAACAAATCATCACTGTACTTTCCAACTTGCTTATTATCTTCTGTTGAATCATTTAGTTTGAATCCATTTTGATTTTCCTCATCTAAATCAATTAAAAGAGAAAAAGAAGAGCTTGTTGGTTGCTTCTCTGAAGATTCAGAATTCACACAATCGTAAAATCTAACTTTTTTTCGCACATCTGATTTGGAAGACGTTCGATGAGTTCTTTGTCCAGAACTCATACTTTTTTGGACTAAATTAGATCTTAATTCGCAATTTAATTCAGAGTTCAATCCGTTCAGATTGTCTGGGATATTTTTTGAATTCTGAGCCAAAGTGAGAGGATATTTCATACCAACCTGTGATATGGCAGAGGAATCGTTCAGTTCTTTCAAAATCTCAAACTTATAAGACAAACAGAAGGGTGCAGTCTGCGTGGCGTATTTCGTGAAATTGGCGAAATTTTTGCTCATTTTACAAAACGTCTTCCTGTATGGAACCAGAGTCTGTGAAAATAAATTGCATCTTGACAATAAATATAAATCAACTTTTTGCATCACTTCCAACTTGGCTCTATCAAATCGTACTTTCAGATTTTTGATATGTTCTTGAACTTTTTTGAATTTCGCTAATTTCTTGGAAACATCGGGATCTAAGTTTTGAGATTCTTTTTTCATCCACATTAGCCCTGAACGATATGATGACCTTCTTTTCTCCATTTTATGAACGGTTTGCAAGACATCGACCGTTGCTTTATATTGAAAAGTTTCTATTTCGTAATATAATTTCATGATTTGATTTTTGAGGGTTGCTCTTTTATGAGCGCTTCTGCTAAGACATTTTCCGCTAATAGACATCAATTTCCCGGCTTTGGTTGTATCTTTAATTCCATATTCCATTAATGCTGTACCTAAAGCCTCCTCAGCCACCTTAAGATTAGTTAAAGCTTTATTATATTTCAGCAAGACATTGAGTAAAGAATTGAAATTGTAGTCAGCGGCTTCAAGGAACTCGATCCTGGTATCTAGATCTAAATCATTTGTGGTCAGACAGTCATCATCCTTCTGTCCCATTGAATTAATAAAGTTTCTTTTAGCTTCCCAATATGCTTGTTGTATTTTTGTTACCACAGATGAATTTTCTTTACTTTGCCGGCTCATATTTTGCTTCGTCAAATTAAATTGGACAGATAAAGAACAGTTTAAAAAAATACTTTTTCAGAGACCTTGTTTAATTATTTGATACATTTATACACCTATAAAAATATAATTTGTTACTTCAAAGTAATTGAGCGTAAACTATTTAAAAAGTAAAGGCAATTATTAGATTTGTAATTATTATATTGGTAATTGAAATCTTATTTAGAGTCCTTCTTCATCTCGCTAAAGATGCCAATAACGCCGAGAATCCACACTCAGAAAGACAACAACTGTTTAACGATACTGTATTGCTTACGCGATCTGCCATTTTAATTAGGTGATAATTAATTTACACCTTAAACTAGATATCAGTAAAATTTATTTTATATACAGTGCATAACTAGAAGGAAAACTCTAAAAGAAATGAACTTTAATATAAAGAGTTGATTCAAATTAATATTAAAAATATTGGTCTCAGCATTTAAATAAATGTTTAAAAAATAGCAACATCAGCTTTAAATAATCCATTGGCTTTGTTCGAATTATTTGCCTTATACCATTTAAAATTAGTATTTACAGGGTTACTTTCAACTGCATGAAAATCTTTGGGTTTGGTGACTATATTAGTCAATAGCGAGCAATAAACCAAATTCTTGATTTCAAACAATACGTGGTATTTTTCCGTTGGTCGGGTGCCAGTAAAAAATAGCAAAAAGTATTTTGGCCGAATTTTACTTTATTTGGCAATGTTTCGCTTTAAAATCGCTATTAGAAATTTGGCAGGATTCTACATCATTTAGCGACTTTGCCCTGGCGCCCGACTAACGGAAAAGTAAATTTTAAAAATATTTGTACTTTCAACATGTCGGCGATTAATCGCCAAAGCTGTTTTATTAGTCCATTGGCTGTTGTATGCGGTTAAGCCTAAGTTTGGCAGTAGCATATGCAGTTAATGCACAAGTTATGCAGTTAATGCAACTTTATCAGTATAAATGCGATGGCTATTATGAGTATTGATATAACGGTGGAAATGTAAAATGATATAAATACCTGAATCACCAATTTTTCCAGAAGTCAATGTATTAGTTCGCTAATTTTTCTTTCAAAAGAAAATATCTCTT
The DNA here is from genome assembly GCA_026289955.1 of Argiope argentata. Classification (NCBI taxonomy): domain Eukaryota; kingdom Metazoa; phylum Arthropoda; class Arachnida; order Araneae; family Araneidae; genus Argiope; species Argiope argentata. Next base: position 2,403,686 of record JAOUZG010052544.1, read on the forward strand.
TTAAAAAATCAAAGAATATGACGAAATAAATATTGTTAAATTTAAAATCACAGTACAGTTGCCAAACTTCAATTTTGTAAAGCGAAAACGCCGCAAAATTAATATTTAATTAATTCAGTAAAAAAAGTATTGATTGCTTAGAAATTGAAGATGTGATATTCTCAAGTTCAAACCTTTTATAGTTGCTATCTAATTGTAAAAAAAAAAATATCAAAATCGTCAGATAGCTTGTAAATAGCATTAATGAATTTATTTGTATTTAAGAAGATAATTATCGTGTCATAATTTTGTTATAGAAGAAAATATGTCCTTCATATGCATTTTTAATACAAGAAAACCAAAATCAAATTGTAGTTTTTTTAAAAAAAATCGGGAAATAAAAATAATTATTAATTACCCCAAATCATAGCAATGATCGAAAATGGGAAAACACAGTTATTCCTTAAGTTACCAACAAATTATTACAGAAAATGACTGAGGGCAATGAAATTACTCAAAATGCTTTATGTTGTAAGAAATGAAGTATGTTGAAACTGAAGGTTTACTTTATTATTTTAGCAATTATTCTTGCTTTGTGGATGTTTCTGTTTAACTTTTACAAGAAAAATTTTCATTCGGAAATTTAAGTGGTGGTTCAATAAACGTGTTAATAAAATGAGAAAACGAGCTCAGCAAGAAGTTTTACTATTTATTGTAAAGCAATGCAGACCAAAAAATATATATTTTTTAAAAATCTGTTGTAAGAAGGCAGTAACTATTCAAATGTGTTTTTAACCTTAAAGTATAAGTTAAAAACATCTTCACCTTACTTAAATAGGTAATTTAAGTAAGGTGAGGACAAAATTCGGGATAAACAAATCGTTTCAGTACTGATTTAACAGGCTTGGCGATGAAAAGAAAAGTGCATGTTATTCGAAATTTCGTGGCACTAAATTCAAAACATATAGACTATATTATCTACCTTTTGATTGCAAATTATTCCCCAAGATATTTTTTCTCTTAGAAGGAAGATGTTTTATTTTATTGTCTTGTTTGATCTGAATGCTACAGAATATTAAGTAAATATTTCTCTATTAATTAATACAATACAAAGGTACCTTTCCGTTGTAAGTGCGACCTAAAAGCGCCAAGAAAAAATTTCGCCAATCCGGTGGTTTCAATCGTTACCATGTGATTCTCATGTTCAAAATTTTTCAAAATAAATGATTATGCACTTGAATATATTTTTTATAAGTTAGTGAAATCTTTTCTAGACGTTTTTTGGTCGGCGTTAAAATTGAATTCTATCGATAAAAATGACGCATATCCATTAATGATAAGATATAAATGATGTATATTCATTAATAATAAAATTAGTATTTTTCCGTTGATCGGGCGCAAGCGAAAAATTGCCAAAAAATTTGGCATAATTCTACATTATTTGGCTATTTTTTTCTTGAGCCCGGCTAACGGAAAAGTACCTAAGATCTAAACGACACGTATCCGTTACGAATGGAAAGTAACTGGTGCACAATAAAAATGTATTATGCTCCACAATTATTATTATTATTATTATTTACCAAATAAAGTAACTCTGACAATCTCAACCACGTTGATAGACTTTTGTAAAGGTTTTTTTAAACACATAATACTATTTCAACTTAATTATCGGGAAACCGAACCCACCCTTACCAAATTTTTGAAATCAGGAAAAGTTTAAAAGATAAGCAGAATTATATGTAACTTTGGAATTCAAAAATACCACCTTTTAATGATTAACTTATATGGATAAGACTCGAAAACATGGAATACACTGTCCTTATGATGGTAATTACAATAACAGTTTTAAATCTAATGTCAAATTTAGTAAATTAGTAAATGATTGGCGAAAACAAACAAATGATGAAACAGAATGTTTATTAGTACCTTTAAGTTAGAATTTTACTCTTTCTTCTGTTCACAGGATTGCAATGCCTAATTGTTTTTTACTACATTTTGCGAGTTTTTGTACTTTCATCATTAATGAATTAATTTCAATCAAATTTAGTGACCATACCTTGTTCTCAAGTCGGTTGACCCGTTGAAAACACATCACCGCTTTGGCGCACTTTTCAAAATCGCCATCACCCCCTTTCGCCAAATATCCTTAGCAAAAAAGGGGTGATGCTCTCTCCTGTCGCACCCTCAAGTCAAACTTTATTGTATAATTTACAGTTCCACAGATATGTTTCGGTACTTTTCCTTTAGCCTGGCGCAAACGAAAAATCGCCAAATAATGTAGAATTCCACCGAATTTCATTGGCAATTTTTCGCTTGCGCCCAGCCAACGGAAAAGTACCTATTTTTCATATACTAACAGATGTTTTAAACTGTATAACATTGAAATGATTCGACATCTGACTATTAATTATTTCAATGCTTAGGTATTGATGACTTACTTGGCGATCATGAGATTATGCCGAATTGGTCTAACATCATTACATATAAGGTAATCATCTTGGCGATATATATTGGCTGCTTGGCGATTGAATCTGGAACCCACTATAATATTTAATAGTTTCAAACCTAGTTTTATCATTAAAACGAATAAGTTTTCAGTGAAAATCATACACATTCATTACTTTTAAACAACTAAAATAGGTTTGTTTTGATCCGATGATTTTACCTTTTAAATTCAAGGAACGAATTTTGAAAGCTTTTTAATTTTGATTCAAAGTTTGACAATATGCTTAGTTGTTCGGATTTTGTGAAACTTTTTTAAATGCGTATCATGACAACGGAATCAAAAACGACAGCTGAAACTAAAATGTATAATCAAAATGGACTTACAAAAGATTTCTTTTCAAATAAATAGAGTGGAAACCCTTTATTTCCAACCGAGAATTAGTGATAATAGGGATGCCCGTCACATATCACGCAAGGGCGACTTTGACCCGGGGCGCGTGAGATCCAACACGTGTCATATTACAGAAAGTTTCGTGCCAGAGTATCATTTGTATCGATTTATCGAGATACATCGATGCACGCGACGCTCGTATTACGAAAGAAAGGAAAATCTCAGGGAAATGTGATGCGGTGCTCTGATTGATGAGTGCAATATATGGTTATGAATATCAAATAATTTATTGAATACTTTGGCACATACTAATAGTTAAGCTTATATTAATAGTTATAATAAGCTTTATATGATGAAAAAACCATTGAAACGTAGCAGGTGATATTTAATAAAATAAAGCAATTGATTTTAAATTATAATTAAACTCAAGTAAACCTTGTGAACGTGAGCCGTGCCTTAAATTTCAAATAAAACCTAAAGCGGCAAAATATTTTTTAAAAAAAAAACTAGTTATTTTTAAGCAAATAAATCTTGAATTAAAAATGATGTTATAGTATAATAGATTTATTCTAAACAGATAATGATTTTATATAATTTAGAATTATGTAAAACCAAAGAGGCGAAGTTATGTTATTACAAAAGCTACAAAATAGCTGAACAGAAATTTATGATTTTTATGCCATTAAGATGTCATAAAGCCGGTGTCCTGGGATAGGGGTAGCGCGTCTTCCCCGTTCTCTGGACGTCCCGGCTCGGACATGGTTGTTCTTCTGTGTTCTAACAATAATATGTGTATGTGCCTCCCTGTAAAAAGGGGCTGTGCAAACGAAAGTATTGAATGAGTAGCTAAGTCGTACTCTTGGTCTTAGTTGGCGCTACTTCAAACAAGAGATACTCATTCGGCTTAAATCGATGACTACCTCAGCGAGCTTGTCCATGGTAAGTACCATAAGAAATAACAACAACAAATGTCATAGATTTACCTTCATCAGAATGGTTCTTTTACATAGTGAATATTATAGGTTTGAGGTTCTTAGAATTATTTTGAGTTTAAAATAAAAAGGAAAATAAATAAATTTGAATATTTAAATGCTTGCTTCGATAACCAGCCATAATTGTTGTTAGGACTGACGTAAATTCTTGGTTCAAATCTACTTGAGAACAGCTTTATATCGCTAAAAGATGTCAAATCGTCAGTATCAAAATGCAAAAGTACTACTAAGGAAAACAACTCAGTGAGGCAATCACAGTAAAAAGTTTAATAAATGTTATAGTTTTTTACTATTTTTTTTAGAAAATCTGATTATATTTTTTAACGTTGATTCCCTAATCATTGGAAATATTTCATCTTCCTAAATCTGTTTCTTTCAGCATATATGGGCAGAGATTTTATAAAATCCTTTGAATTTTAAGAATTTCTTCCCAGCTTCGTCAGATTTTGTTCAAGCATTCCAATGCATCCACTCTTTTCAGGCTTAGCAAAACATGCCATCGTATCACAATGCAAAGAAAAAAAAGACACTCTTAATGGTCAAAGATTGAAAAGCACCGTTGTCTAAAATTAATGTCCAATTAACATTTGCTTTTAACATTAAGAAAATAGTATCATATTTTCCTACACAATTTGTAACATGTTATCAGGCTGACTTATTGGCATACAAGGACAGATTCTGAAATGCAGCGGCGAAAAGGAAGCCTCCGAAAAGAGAAGATAAATTAAAACATTTAAAAAACACTATAAAGATTGTTATGTTAGCAAAACTACGTAAATTCTACAGAAATTACATAATATTTCAATATTGCAGAAAACGATCCAATTTGCTATTTCTTAGTGGATTGTCAAGGAAGATCAAATGTGCTGTTGCTGTTACTTATGGCACTTGCCTATGGACAATCCCCCCGCTGATAGAGCAGCAGATTTAAGCCGAAAGGAGCGTCTCTTGTTTTTTTAAGTAGAGCCAACTAGTGCCAAAAGTATAACACTCACCACATTTGCTTGCACAGCTCCTTTTTGCAGGGGAGCACAGTCACTCATCTCACAGATAGCACATAGAAGAACAACCATGCCCAAACCGGGACTCCCAGAACCCGAGGAAGACACGCAACCTCTGTGCTAGAAAGTCGGCAAGATCAAATTTAAAAGAGAATATATGTTTGTCTAATTTTTAACCAGCTAAGGTGTACAAAAAAATCATCATAAAATTATTTTTGCAGTGTCATGTTGTTAAGTATTTCCTCGTTGGATTATTAAGGAAGATCAAATGTAAAAAGGAGCATCTGGTTGTCAAATTTCTAATGAACATATTTTAGAGCATATATATTTTTTTATCAATTGAAAGTTTCTTTTCTATCAAAGGAATTAATAATTGGTAGTATAGATGTAATAAACCAAGACTCATTAATATATATCCTATTTATTGATTTTTATAATCTATATAAAAAAATTGGTTTGAATTTTAAATAAGGCGGGGATCTTTTCATGCTAGGTTATTTTACCTATAGTTTTCAAACTTTGTACAAATATACTTTGGAAACAGAAATGGGTATATCTACGGACTTATCGTTTTTTTACTTTTCTAACAGTCCACATATTTCTAAATGTGTGCTATAAAAACTGTTTTGTTGGTATTTTTGATAATTCTAAATATATTTTAATGCTTGTTTGATATTTCGTAACATGTCTATGTCATATCGGGTGGAGGCTAGAGTTTAAAGCTAATTTTTCTTCTTGTATGCTAAGCCACGGCCAGGGTCGTGCGGGGGCTCTAGTTGGTAAATAAATGCTAAATGACTCATAATTATTGTATTATTTTGCCGCAGAAGTTAATTTATCTGCATAATACGTATAACGGGCGTTCTGTTCAAAATCAGTAATGGCAGCCTCAATTAAAATTGATAGTGTATAGAAAGGTATGATTGTCCATAGAACGAACGAATAAGGTAATCATGTTTCTAATTGTTTTAGGTTTAAAATAAGTTATTAAAATCTGAACAGATTTCGCTTGAATTGAATAGTTTAGTTTCAGAAAGTATCGTTTAATAAGGTTTGAAACTGAATTGGGCACAGATATATCAGAAATATAATAATAAACGTATTAATGTTCTTTAGCAAGGAATAACGAAAAATAAAAATAATTGTACGTGGCTCTGTCAGCTAGATTTGTCACTTACTATAGAGGCTAGATATTCGATTCTGTTTAGTAAAAGAAAACACCGCCTTCAGGGGCTGGTTTTTAACTACGCCATCTAGATTGAAGGAAATAACCAAGCAGGTCGTTTTTTAAATCTTATTTTTCTTGGTGAAAAAAAATGCATAGATATGCATATTATACAAACGATAACATATTTGGATAATTTTAAAACTTTCTCGAGTATGGGGAGATTTCTAATTTTCATAGTGTTTACTTAATTACTAAACTTTTTTATAAAAATGAAAAACTCGTTTGAATGATGTTATGCACATAACAGATACCGGGCAGCCTTGAATCAAAATAAATAAATAAAAATAAATACATATACTTGAAGATAATGAAATAAAAATATCAATTAAAAATCATTAATATGTGAAAAAGTGATGAAACTTAAAACTAAATTGATCATTTTATTAACAAAGAGGGATCATAATGTACTCTGCATATGGTCACAAAATACCTGAACCCGCTAATGACAAAATATTTATAACAGCAGAAAGGATTCGATAAATCTGGCAAAAACTGTCTCTGAAACACTCTCTTACAATGGTACTATTGTTAATGTAGTAGAATTATTTTATTTCAATAGTATTCTTCTATTTGCCTTTTATTTACAATTCATTATAAAAATTACGATGTCTTCTGATTAAATTTTCTCAGAAATTCAATATCAGGTGTTATCACTTGCTAGGAATGAAGTTTATTTAAATTCATTAATTAAAATATAATTAAGTTTTGAAAACTGAAAATTAGTTTTACTCTTATCGAGAACGAATAACTGTGCCAAATTTTAGAATTCCGGCACATCAAAAAGTGTATGAAAAAAAGAATTAAAAAAAATTCCTTTAGAAATGTACAAATTCAGTAAAAATGTGTAAAAACAAACCTATTTGAATACTTGATTCAAATAATTTTTGTTCGTGATCGCAATGGCATTTTAGAGTTATTTACTGTAGTAACAAAACACAGTTGTGATTTGTTTACCACTTAAATGCCCCATTAAAAATTGTTTTATTTTTCGACATTTATTTCTTTAAGCCATTTGGATTGATCTTTTCAAAACGGAGGGGTCTTTTCTCAATAAAAAGGATATTATCCCCCTCCCTCGCATAAAACTGTAGACCTAAAGCAAGGCTGTAATATATCCAAGTACTCAGATTTTTATTTTCCGAGTCTGGCAAATGAGAACTGTATACTTTGTAAAGTATAATAAAGAAAATTGACATTTTTCTATTAATTAATTGTTTTGGTGAGCAACAGTTATGAATATTATTATATGAAATGAATGACAACGAGATCTTTGGCAATTATTCGCTGACAACTTGCTATTACTTAAATACAAGAAAGTCGAATATATATTTTAAACACTCTTTTCTGATCGATTGAAACCGAAATTTGATCAGAACTACAGTTGTATTCACGAGATCATATTTCAAATTTCACTAATTCAAATCTCTGCGCTTTTAAGTTATTGCATTTATACGTTTGGAATAGTATAGAATGACAGATTATGAACTTCTTGATGGCTCTACTTCCAGATTTGATCGAGTCTACTTTTTAATTTCATTTATCTCGGCTTTTATGTTTTTTAGCTACAGTATGCACTTGTACTCGAGTAATCAGGAAGGCTGATTTCCATTGAACGGATTTCGCTCACAATTTTATAAAAATATACAAATTTGGTGCCAAATGCCATAAACCAAATTTCAACCGTCTAACTTAAGGAATTTTTGAGTTCACAGGCAGACATAATTCGAGAATGACTTTTTTTTCTGACTCAGGAAAGTAAGTCGAAATTCGAAAAAAACATTAGTTCGATTTTTTTTTACAGTTTTAAATTTTTTCGAGGAATTCAAAAATTTCTCTCGAGTGAGAAAAAAAAGAGAGAGAGAGAGGGAGAGAGAAACCATCAAAATAGCGAACACAATCAGGAAAAATGTTTTCAAAGATCATATTTGTTTTCAAGCATAGTTTATAAAAAATTAGTAGTTGTCCATCAATAGAACATTAATAGAACTTGATACTTAAAAAAATGTGAATACATATTGACTTGGATACCTTATTTTTGCAATAGAAACGTTTAATTTAACTTCTCGGAATAAAATATGGCACTCTCAACAGTGCAAACTAAACAAAAAAAAAGATACGTGGCCCCCAAGTGATAGACTCCAATTTATTTAATTTTCATAAGCACTCGTGTTGCCATGTACATATTGTAAATAACATTTTCTGTATGTATCTTGGAGGCAATTAGGTATTAGAGCTTCAATATGGTTCCATAATATTTTGTATTTGGTATACTGTTTTAAAGCAGTATTCGGCTCTTAAGGGTTAATATTTTCTTATAGGAAAAAAGAGAGAAAGAAAATGGCTATTGAGAAACAATTGCATGGAACAACCGAGATTTTATTTTACTATTCATTTTCATTTAAAGTTCGACTGAGATATCAGATTCAAATAGTTTTCAAAAATGACTTTTCTTTCAACATAAATGATTGATAATAGAAAGTATAGAAATATACAATTACCTGCATTTATTTTCCAATATTTAGTTTATCCGAGATTTAAAAACATTAAAAAAATCTGTGTTTAAATCCCAATGGAACTTTAAAGAGAGCACACACATAAAAAAATATTATCGGTTCTAAAAGTAGCCGTCTTTATAGACTTGAAACTTAAAATCAGCGGTGAAAGTCAATTCCTTTCAACATAAAAAGATTTCGACATCATGAATGGGAAACGAATTTCGAAACATAAATGCATATTTCGAAACTGACATTTAAAATGAATGCTTTGATCGCAGACATGGTAAAAAAATTATTTACATATTCTTTTTCCGAGTAAAGATTAAGAAAATTTTCCAATTAAATACCTTGTATTATTCCGCTTTTCATTAAGAATCAAAAACTGGTCAATTAAGTTTTAGAAAGATAAGGAAATCAGTTTTTTATTGGATAAAATTTGAGGTACATTTCTAAACAGAGATAGTCATTTACTTTATTCATGATCTCAAAAATAATTTTTTAAACGCCTAAAATCGATACATATTTTCATCATGTGCAATACAGTAAATAATGTGAAGATTTATATTTTATATTGTTTGAATCAATAAATTAATACTTCAAAACCATAAAGACTAAGTTTTTATATAATTCCTTCGAAACTATTTTAGAAATATTTAGTGAAATATTTTTGATACATTAATATTTGAAACAAAAAAAAAATGCTCATTTTTATGAATCTCAAATTGACTGAGTTATGAAGTTTTGAATATCATTATTTTTGAATTGTTAATGATGGCATCAAGGAAACATTATCCATTGTTCTGCATATTCTCCATGAGATGCTATTAAAATGGTCCGAATTCATAGGTAACAGTAGTATTCAAAGTTTCTAAACTCTCAATTTTGATTGAAAATGTATACAGAATATTCAACTAAATATAATCAAAATTAAACAAAACCGTATACTACTCAAAATTCGTGATTTAAAAAAAAATTTGGATGAAGATTTTATTCAAAATTTTAGGTGTTTCCAATACAAATAATATCGCGGTATTTTCACTTACTTATATATTCAAAATAATTTGCAAAATCAACAAAAAATAATAATAATTCATCATCAAACCTTGGACAGATTTTCGCCAATTATTATTTTATATGACAGGTCGTAATCTTTATTAATGAGTCATCTCTTACCAACAATTTCGTTGTAAATTTCAAAAATACATCATTACTTGGTAATCACTTTGAGAAAAAGTCTCGACGAAAATTGCCAACCCCAACATTGAATCGATTTTGCTTGTTTTTGTTTATTACTAGTCTTATCAGGCGACTAACTGGTTCACTAATATATTTGATTTAAGACAAATAGTTCAAATATAATTTCATGTCCATGATTTCGTCAAATTTCAGACATTAAAACGTGTTACTTTCACTGACTTACATATTATCACTAAAGGGAATAACATTGATTAAATATTTAATAAAATAATGAAAATTTCTTAACTTTCAGGGAAATAATGTCATATATTATTAGAAATTCGATTTAATTTTAATTGTCTAGCATAACTTTCTCTTCTTTGCATACATCAATCTTTCTAATGGAAGTCATTTCCTTAATTAAAAATTTTAAAAAATTAAACGTTAAAAAATTAAATGTTAAAAATTTAAATGTATTGTTCCTCTGTCTTCTAAATTTGGAGTACAGTAACTTCAAATTTTTATTGATTTTATAGACTACACGGATATTAAAAAGATTTTTTATCCTCTAGTTTTTAACAACTAAAGGAAATAACAAGATTGAATATTTAATGAAATAATGAAAACTCTTTGACTTTCAGGGCAATAATGTAATATATTGCTAGAAATGTGTTTAAAAAATTTCTTTTAATTGTTAAAATTTAGGAAAAAAAATTGTAAGATTTTTGAATTAATATGATTAGAAAGACGATTTTTATGAAACAATTGTAAAATTAAAATTTTTTTTCATAAATTATCTCGGTGGAACACCAAATTGCAGCTTAATAAATAAATTAAAATACTAAGCATTTGAAATCAATTGATCCGAGATACACATTTTACCCTCCAAGGTATAAGCATGCCAAATTAGCTAATTGTAGAATGCCAGTGTACACACAAAAAGACAACCACACGCCATTTTTATTATTGGTAGAAATAGAGAAAAAAACTCAAGATATATGTTGAATTATCATCTATTCCCCCTACTTCCCACTGTCAGGTCTTGTTTCTCCATTTTCCAAGAATATTGCAAAACAAAACCTTGATGAAACCAATTTTATAAATTTTATTCACCAATTAATATTACTATTCAATCAGAATTTCTACTTTTATTGTGCAATAATACCTTAAAAACAATATATTTATTTGTTGTGATAAGATGATAGTTTAGATAAATTGTACCATTAAACTAACACTACTAATTTGATAGAAAAACAGCTGATCACCAAAGGTTTATTGTAGTTATATATTAATTATAATTTTATTTGTATTATTAGGAAAAGATAAATATTTAAGTCTGCGTCGAAAATCTAAATTTCTTGAACTGTACAAGTAATTATTATACAACTCAATTCTATAAATAATTATAATAATTATAAAATAATCGTTTATATAATTCTATTGTTCAATAATAATTAGGATGGTGCCACTTTTTTAAAGATGTCTCTACGGAATTGTTTCAGAACTTTTTTTGAAATTTTTATCAGAATTTCAATAAATTAAAACTTAATCAAAATTTTGGCAGTTTTTGTGCGGTAATATTCAAAAACATTACAATTGGAAAGTGATTTTCAGATCTTAAATTCAAAAAAAAAAAAATCAATTAAATTGAACTTTGTGATAGATAATTTTTCCCCTATTTTTAATTAATTTTATAAAATAATGAATTAATTGTTTTATAAAATAATATATTTTATTATTAATGTAAAATTCAAATTGTGAGCATTATTGCTACTTATATTACATCCTGACTTTTTTCATTATCGAGATTAAAATATAAAGAATCATATTATTTTTTATGTTGATTATGTTTTGGTATAAGAGAAAGCGATTAAGGAATTATTTAATTTCTTGAAACCAAGGCTTGAGCTCAGAATCAAACAATGATGATGGTTTTTTTTTTCAAATATGACAATTTTTAAGCAGCTCAGAATCAAGCAATGATCTTGTGAAGTGAAATTTTTTTTCAAATTCGCTGATTTTTAAGCATTGTTGCTCTTTCCTGTAATATATTTGGTTTTGTAAAGATTTATCGAGAAAATTAGGGTATAATGAATAGAATATTAAATATATATCAAAATTTGAAGTTTAAAAATATTTTGTTATGGAACAAATAAATTTTTAATAAAGATTGAATTAGTCACTTTAGCATTGCAAACGATCCAAAAAACTTAACGATTAAAAATATCGCATTTCCTATTTATTTCATTTCATATAATCACGTTTATTTGCTGTAGAAATTAAATTATTTTTTTAATCTGAGATTTTGTAAATTGTATGTTGAGATGCTCGTGCAGATAATAAAATTTTTATTTTTCGCCTAAAGATTTTTGTGGACGCCAAAAACTTCATCCCAAAAACAACTCACAATGTTCTGAAGTGATAAAAACAATTATTTCAGGCAAGCTAATTGGTCTCCAAAGAAGGCTAGCATACCAGTTCATTCAATAAAAATTTATTGAAATAATCTTCTCACCATAATGAACTTTTCTGTTAGTTTTCACAAAGCATTTACTAAAACATTTCGTATGCTTCAAAATATTTATAAACAAAATTGGAAGAAAACCTTCTCAACAATTTAGATTTTCACAAAATATAAGCTATTTATGATTTTCCATTTTTATATAAAGAACTCACTGATATACCCAGCATTGCTTGAAGTGAAACTCTTTTCAATTATCTTGTTAAGATACAATATTTAAATTTTAACGAATCTGTTGTTCGATGCAGAATTTATTGTTGATTTTGGCTCTTCCATTTCTTCTAACCCTAGATCAGCAAATAAACCCTTCTCCTCCTTTTGTTGTCTCCATATTAGGAGCCTCCTGCGGCGAGTCAGTCATGACTTGGAATTTCATTTTTTTTTCTGGACCTTTGTAGTGGTGAAAATATAATTTCCTACATTTGATTATATATATTACCGCTACCAAATATACGATAACTTTCTTTTTATATAACCATATATTATGAATGAATAACCATATATATATATATATA
>JAOUZG010052544.1:2456595-2524254 GCA_026289955.1 Argiope argentata
ACATTAAAGCCTTTATTTCATATCAAATTAATTAACTACATTAAAGCATTTATTTCATATCAAATTAATTAACTACATTATGTCAATCAGTTGCGTATATCCAACCAAACTAGGTAACTGCCCAAAGTCATTAAGCTTAGAGGGGGCCACAAGTAGATCCATTAAAAAATTAATTCCATTATATTCAATTAATAGTTTTAAAAAATGAGCTTCTAAAAAATACTAATTCTGAGAATGATAAAATATTAGGATAAGTATCCTATATTTTTTAGATCAGATTTCTTTATGTTTCGTTACGCTTACTTAGAGTAGAGTATTTACAAAACCGAATACTTGCTTTAATAATTTGTGCACAAATATGGATCAGGTTGTCTCTACTAATAATCTGTAACTACAAACAGCTACTCTGACCCGCTTTGAAGGCACATGGAAAAAATAATTATTAGACCATAGGAGTAGTGTCGTGTATGAAGGTCGCGATTAGAACCCGCGAAGTTTGGGCTAGTAGCCGGGTAACATAACCACAATACCAAAATTATACATCAGAATAATTGATGTTATCTGGTTAACGAAGCTAGTGCCACAGTACTTCCCCATCAGTGAGTCGGCGGGGACAAGAACGATTTTAAAGCAGCAAGAGTTACAAAGAGCGTGCGAGTGTTTTATGCGTCAAGTGAGTCTGACGAATTTGTTTTGCCTGCTAAGTCAAGCGAGTCTGACGGCTTTGTTTTACTTTCTGTGTTAAGTGAGTCTGAAGGATTTTGTAGCTAATAGATGGCGCCACGATAGATCAGGTTACGTTGTCAAGGTCACCTATGTGCCGTTAGAACCCGTGACGCTAGAGCCAGTAGCCGAATAACATAATCACAATACCAAAAGTATACTTCAGTATCGTAGATGTTATCTGGACTATGAAGCTAGCGCCACAATAGAACTGGTGGGAACTAAAATTGCGTGTTATAGGCCATCACGTGCCCCTAAGGTAGGAGGCACGTCCCGTCATTGAAAGTTGGTAGCTATTCCCACACCGTGTTTGTACCGACTAGGGAAGCGAGAACCAACAAACAATCTGGAACCTTCTTATCCCCATATCTAAGGTGTCCCTATGTTGGGTGGAATTATAATATTTAAATAAAAATTAATAATATTCACAAATATTAATAAAATAATGTGATATAATAGGAAAATAGACTGGTTATTTTATAGAGAGAGAGGTCCTGACTGGGATCGGAAATTAGTTATATCCACCATTGATGTCAGCAACGTTCAATTCTTAATAAAAATATCGCCTTTTAATCCCTACATTTGTAGCGCATGATGCTTAGGCAGCACATCATCACCACATAAAAACAATATTTGTAAAAAAAAATTCCAAACCACATCAGACAATGCATATTCTATTCGTCTTGGCAAGAAAAGAAAGAAGAACGAAAACAATACATTATCCCTCACCTTGGAATTCGTGCGTTCGTGCCCTACGCATAAAATACCTTCAAACGAAAATAAAAATGGCGCATGCACTTGAGCAAAATATCGGATTCGATATTGTTAGCATATTTCTTGGCCCTGTGAAACTGTAATATATTGTCCCCACCGCAGAAAAGCGACACATGCTGTTTGCAATTCAAAACGGCGTCGATTACAGGGAAGAGTTATCTCTTCTTTGTCTTGAACCGAAGAGGCAGAACAAGCGATGCGGGAATCCTTTTCGGAAAAGTTTAACAGGCAATGCCGTGCACGGATGGAAACATGGGGTTACCATGGGCCAAAGAAGTATAAAAATGTCACTGAAAACGTCAAGGAAATATTTAAAATAAAATTCTGCATGACTCATTCTAATACATGCAGGGAGGGAACATGCGCAGATATGTCTTGAATAATGCGGCGGATAAAAACAACAGTAATAGATTTAATACTTTTTGAAAAAATTCGCCTAGATTTCTACAGGCAGGAAATAAAAACTTTGTATGGCCATTGTATCTAAATAGCATTTTTAATCATCACATAAAGATATTCTTTTTGGTTATTTACGATCAATAGACTGATAATTTACATCTTCATAGTGGAATAGGAACAAACGAAAGATATATTCTAGCTGAATGATTACCTCTTACAGTGAGTTCCTAAACAGAAATACAAAGCTTTAGCGCATAAGAATAGAAAATGTTTTTCAGAGCACATAATGACCGACTTCCGTGAATTAATTCCTCCTTTATAACCATATAGAATAAAAGATTCTTAGGATTTATTTGTTCGACTTCCCTCTTTGAGATGTATGAAGCATGCCAAAGACTGGCCACATTTTTTTCTTTAGTAACTGTAGGGGAATGCGTATTTTTGCCCAAGGTCCAAACTCGGAACGTTAGTGTTTGTATCCGAGTAACATAACCGCAATAGAAGAATAATTACTTGTGTACAGTAGATGTTAGCTGACTAATGAAGCTTCCACCTCGTATTCTCCCACCAGTGAGTCGGTAGATAGACGAACGATACATTTGCGTCACGCGTATGGCGAGTGTGTGTGAGTTGTTGTTGGCTGTTTCATTTAATTCCCCTGCAGACTTCTGCTGCTGGTAGAGGGCGCCATAACAACCGAACGAAAGTTGCTTGTTCTAGGTCGCGGGTGATAATTGCAGAAGATGCAGATTGCCCAAGATCCGAATACGCAGCGTTAGTGTTGATAGCCTAGTAACATAACCACAATACAAAAGAAGTTATTTGCGTGCTGTAGATGTTATCTGGGTTATGAAGCTTTCACTAAAAAACTAAAAAGAGAAGTCTCGGCAGAAATTTATCGTATACTTGAAGCAATCGCCAAAAGATTTTAGACTTCTTAGGTAAAGAATGCCTTACAACTCGTTATAATTACCTATTATAGATTTTTGGCATGAAGTTAGCATCTATAAAACATCTGTTGTGTGATCTTTGGCGATTTTTGGAACTAATTCTTTGAGATATGGTGAATATTTCCTGTTAGTTAACATACAAGTACCCGAAAGTAGAATGTATACTTTGGACGTCTTATTTCCAGCCGATTGAAACAAAAACTTCACATAGAATAATGATCGCATTCCAAATTCCATTTGTTTAAATCGCTATATTTATGAGCAGTTGTGTTTAATTGCTTGGGAAAGTTTTATCCAACAGATGTTTAATTGTTTTCAGAAATTATAATTAGATTTTAAATTTATGATCAATACTTTAAATGTTCAACTTATACAACAAATGCTTTAACTTTGTATCTCTTAACGTTTTGTACTTATTGAGTACACTTATACTCAAATATACAGGTTTTTTAGTTCAGTTTAGTAAGACTAACATCTCTTTTTAAAGCAACAGTAAAATCATTTTAATACGGGCCTCATAATTTTGAATCGCTGTCAGAGGACGATAACGAAACCTGAACTGGTACCATCCCCAAACTTCCACACCACATCAACGGAAAGGCGTTCGGCCCTGACGAATTTAACCTTCAAAAGATCCGTTCTTCGTAGGAATCGGGCTTTGAACCTGAAATCCTCCTGTTCCGAAGCCTACATCTTACTAGCAAGCCTAGCTAAGCATGAAGACAGGTTTCTTCTTAGCTCTTTTTATTCAAAAATTGACGAAAATCAGCAAATTCGGTCAAATTTATTCATCAAATGCCATTCGTCTGGCTCAAAGTGTTTTTCAGTCGTATTCACAGGCAGACAGATGGACAAACATAATGCCAAATTTTTAAGAATAATCAAATCAAATTCAAAACAATAACTTTTGTATTTGAGGAGGGATCTGAAACTTTGAGATTCATTAAAATCTCTCATTTGAATTTTTTAACGATTAAAGTATTTTCTCATATACAAAGTAAAGAGGATCATCAACGTACTCTTATTGATTGTTGACAGTTAAGTTATATTTTAATATAATTCTTCTTGATTGTTGATAGTTAAGTCATGTTTTAATATAAATTATGAATGATTCAAAAACTATGTTAGTATTTCAGAAGTTATTTACCAATAATCAAATATAGTTAGTATGTAATTCAAAGTTTTGAACTTATCGATTTTGGATTCATTAATTTTATAATAGAATTCTCGGTATATTAAATTACATAATATCAAATGAGTCAGATTGACAATAATTTTAACACTAAAATTATTGCAAGAAAACCGAAGGAATATTATTTAAAAGAATTAATACTTAATCAAAACTGTATTATGCATTTATTATAATTCGTTTTTAATTCAATAGCAGTTCATTCAGATAAAATTTCAAAATTATTTATTATTCTTTCAGATCTCATCCTTAACTTTTCTTGAAATATTTCAAATCTCCAAAGAATTTACTTCAAATTTATATGAAAGTTCACAGACAAACCACATTCAATTTATCAAAATTTTATAGCTGCAATCAATTCCAACAAATGTTCTGAACATTAAGATTTGTTTTCGAAATTATCTTATTGGTTGTTGACAGTAAACGGGAACGGCGAACGCCCATGGATAAACAATGCAACAATGGTACAACATCTTTCTTAAAAAAAAATCATTGCCAACTATATGCACAGCGGAATTCCGCGTTTAAACAAAAGGTGATCGCGTGTGCTTTCCACAGCAAGCGAAGACTTCGCCACATGGGCAACCTTTACCTTTTATTCGAGTAATTTATTGCCATTTTTCATCTAAAATAAATAAGTCGGAAAATCTGAATTCATGAGCAGCAGTCTTGTATTCAGTTTCAGCATTCATTTGAAAGATTATATTCGCCTCCAGACGCTATTATTCCACCTCGGTGTATATTTTAAAGCAAAGTTAGAAAAACAATTCTACAGCTACAGCGGATAATGTAAATGGGGTGATCTATTAGTCCACAAGCACTAAAAAATGTATTAAAAACTTTTATATAAGACAGATTTTTTAAAAAGTTTTTTAGGTATTAAATATATTTATGCTCCAGGAAGCATTGGAATTAAATAAATTAACATTCTGGTGACATTTTTAAATTCCTACCATTAGCTCATGTTCTCCTTATATATGTTGTTCAAATTTTTAATCGTTCATAAATTACTTTTTATTCATCCACTCAAGTTGAAATATTTTTTAAAACTTGTGTTGGATGGCATTTGACGTTAATATAGTTTTTAAAAAATATTAATTCCTTCCTTTTTTTACTAATTAATTAAAAACTAACTTTCTTGCCAAAAATTTTTATCCCCCCCCCCGCCAAATAAGTAATGAATTCAGTTTGTTTTTCCCCACGCTAATGAGGTTAGGCTTAACATGTTTCCAGCCAATTATTTGAAACGTTTCTGTTTATTTTCCTGGTGTTTGATGTATTTAAAATTAAACATTGTTAATTAATAGATTTTTCTTATTCACGTTGAAGTGCTTTCCAATTAAAATAATACAGAATAAAGAAAATTAAAAATTTCTAATTTATGTTGTGTTGTCTCAATTGGCGTAAAAAATTCAACGCTAATTGAGTGTGTTCTGATTTATTTTAAACGGATACGAACTTGCTTAAACAGGTATATTGTTATGAACAGATATAATTTTTTGATCAATTATTTATATTAATTATAATTATTTAATGAAAAGTAACTAAAATATTTTTTTTCTTTATTGACATAAGAAAGAATTTACTTAAAATTTTATAAATATTTCTTGTTAGATATTAACTTTATTCTTGTTTCAAGAAGTATTGGAACTAATTAAATTGACATTTCGGCTATATTTTTTAATTTATTCATCCGCCCTAATTTATTCGCAAATTAAGTTGTTTAGTTTGTCAATGTATTTTATTTTATTAGCATTCATATATATTGAAATCAAAGTATATAAAAATTCACTACTTAAGAAGTAAGAATATTCTATTTTGCTTTATTAAGACGCACCTTCATAATCCAATATTTTTCAACCATATAAACGAAATTATTTCAAAGATTTTTATGAATTGTAATTTATCTTATATTATTTTAATTAAAGGAATCACAGTAAACAAAGCATTCTGATTAGTTATCAAAATATGAAAATCGGTGAAATTGGTCTAATTGATAAAACTGGAGAATCTACTAAGGATTTATCTTGAAATATCCTTCAAAATGTTATAACAGTATATATAAGCGATTGCTAATGATAATGAATCTGTCAGTTTTTATATCATATAAAAAGCTGCTATATCGATGCAGTAGTTACAACTGGGGATCTCTGCCCCTATTTCACTCTGCAGAGAACGCGCAGTAAAACAGTATTTTTGAAACATCTAGAGAAATTAAATAATGATAAAGGCAGAGGAGGTCTGACATATCTAGAAATCAAAAACTTATGTTTGAAAAAAAAAATGGTAAAATTATATTAGTGATTAGAACTGAGAACTGCCCCTCCGGGTTTTCCTAATCCTCTTAAATATATCGTTAATGATAGGAGAGGAGAATTTAAAAGGAGTGTGATCTGCATCCTTTTAAATTATGATTTTATGACAAATACGACTTATAATGGAAACAGACTTCATTTTCAGTATTGAAAACTATGTTATGTTTTAATATTGAAAACCTTTTCACTACGTTTTATCAACAAAAATCAGTTTGAAATTTTTCATAAGCAGAGTCCATGCATCTTTAAAGGAAGGTAATACCATACTTTTCTTCATCCTAACTTAATATCCAAACAGCCATCGTTTCACTTCCAAATGGAGCGTAAATTTATAACTGAACTAAACACGGAATCGTTCAAATCAACATAAGATAATTTGTTTTTATCTAAATCTTCAATTATATAAAATTTTGAAAGCATGGAAACATACATGCTCTTTCAAAGCTATCTCTACTTTCAGATGATTCCAGTTTTCTTTAACACTGAAATGACATTTTTTCCTGAATATTTCCATCCTATCGGCCATATAGAAAGTGTTGTTGTTCTGGTGTTCTGCTTGACAATGGAAGATAGGGTGCAGAAGCTTCTGAGGTGATGCACCCCTAAGACCCGAGGGCAGAAGTCTGACTACTGTCTCACACACGTCACAAACCCTTTTAACGGGGTGGACTTCATTCATTCATCCACAGATCGTAATTTAGATCTGAAACAGAGAACAATCACCTCTGACCTAGTACCCTCATTAATTTTATTACTCTTTACATGGAGGACTTTGTGATCACGACAGATTTTAACGTTCGCTAATCACCACTCACGGAAAGTCTTTGGCTGGCAGGCTTGAACTCGCAGCCCAAAGAATGTGAATCCAACATCCTAGTAACCAGGCTATCCCAGCCCTATAGAAGTATTTTATCAATATAAGAGTTATGAAAAAATTTAGACTAATGACTTAAGCAATAGATAAATGAAAATGTATGGATTATGCCTTAATCACTATGCTGTAAATTAATAAAAGGTAAAAGTTATAAAACTGCAGAGTGTTATTAGTAGTTAAACTCATCTAAATATTAAATTCCTTAGAAATGTTTTTCCATAAACTTTCTTGTATATTTCCAAGGAATTGTTTAACTACTAAGAAAGTGAAAAGAACTAAGAATGCTTGTTAGCCATTCCCCAAACACACATTATTCCAAAATTTGATATTAATTAAATGCCTTGTCTATCTATCTTATCCACGCATACTCAAACCGACAGACTTATAACTAACTCAAGCAGATAATAAGGCTTACTAAATATAGCTGTGAAGACATTATAACAAATTTTGGTGCTATTCAGTTATCTGGGTACAAGTGAAAAAAAACGCCAAATAATTTAGAATTCCGCCAAATTTCTTACTGCGATTTTAAAACAGAAAATCTCCTATTAATGTAGAACATTACCGAATTTTTTTGTCAATTTTTCGCTTGCGTCCGAATAACGGAAAAGTACCAAAATTTTATTATCTTGATTATTCCTTCTCTTTATAAAAAAAGGACAGGTCTAACCTTGACAATAATTTTAAGGATTTAAGAACTCATTAAATTATTGTTATCATTAAGGAATTCATTCAAAATCTGGAGGTTGACTTATTCTGAAAATTTTTACATTTTCTTATTTTCTCTATTAATGCATATATGAGAAATCATCAAAATGTATAAATAATCGCTTCAAGATATCGATATAAGTCTATGACAAAGTTTGAAGGACTGAGTGAAAATGCTAAGATGGATAAAAAAGAGAAGAAAAGATCTTTGTATCGAACCGGAAGTGGTATTTTCCCGCTTCCCAGGCTCTGTAATTGACGAGCCCCATGCAGGACTTCCCAGCTGATAAGAATATTTTCCAAAATAAACAGCAGAGCGAATTTCCGTTTTTTGTCGTGGGGCGATCCGCTGTTTGCTTTTTCAAAGCCAGTCCTTTTCACCCTATCGCCTGCCAGAACCACAAGCTTTAAAAAGTCCGCGTCTGTTGGCGAAGAAAGCGCTCAGCCATGTCCACAACGCAGGCTTTTTATAAAATGGGGAATTTTTTTTTCTTACTTCTTCCTGCAAAACTCGTTTTAGTCTGATCATTCTCGTTAAGAATAAATTGATTTTATTGAAAATAGATTCTAATTTTTTGAAATTAGAACATTCTTCTAAACATTTTTAAAATTAATTGCCTTTACCTTAACTTGGCTCTCTAGATTTCTTGGCGCAGTTATATTTCAATTCAATCTTTTATACGTAACTTAAATAACAAAAAAATATTATTTAATAAAAATTGGGAGAAATATTTTTTTATATTACATATTAGGAGAATATTTTATTAGGAAAAAATCCACTACTTCTTGGTATACGTCCAAAGAGGTTGCTGCTTTGAGCATAATTTTGTGAAATCGTCAAATGAATAAATTTTTTTGTTGAAAATAGCCCTTCTTTTTCATAATTTTGGTCAAAAATTGACAATTATTGTCGATTTGAATGAAAAGAAAAACACAAAAGTTTTAATTTTATCACCTGTGCATTTTTGAGCTATGCTCATGATTCTCTAAAAGATAATACATCAAATTAAGGCATATATTAAATGTGTGATATTTAATAGCCTTTTATAACCACTGTTCACTCCATATGGACTATTCTAATAGACTCAAGCTCACCGACATGATAATGCTGCTAAAAGTTCTATTCTAACCGTAACTGATCGGTTCACCTTTCTTTAAACTTATGCGATATTGCAATTGCACAATTCCTCAATTAAACTATACGGATATTAAGCAAAATCCTTCTTCTTTAGCTTTCAGTTGTGCAATAAGATCTTGCATTCAGATATTTGATGAACCAATAAAATCCATTTGAATTTCAGGGAGACAATGCAATATGTAGTAGGATATTCAGCAAAAATAAACAAAATAAAATTTGTCCAATTAAGCAAAATAAATGAATAAATAAATACAATTGTGCAAACTTAGGAAAATTTTACATAATAATTAAATTAGCATCATTGAGAAAATTCTTTTTAAATTTTAAAATTATATAAAAACAATTTTTTTACTACGTTGTTTTTAGAAGCTACGGTGAAAAAGAAATAAATACTTCCAATTTTTAATTAATTTAAAATTTCAGAAAATTCACCCAAAGGCTCACATTTACAAGCGTTGAAGTATATTTATGCCTAGTTTGATATTTCAAGGTCAAACGGTCTAACTTGTAGAGCGCCAACACGCACATTCATTTTCATTATTAGCAGAAATCATAATTAAATAAAAAAATTAGGAGAAATTCAGCGTAATGCAACAGTCACAGTCACAGATGGCAGATTTAAAACAAATTGAATAAAAAATTCGTCCGAAATTATTAATTAAGCAAACAATAAAGAATAATGATATAATTTTTTTTAAAAACCCATACCATACACTTTAGGAAATTTCCTGGCGACACCAAAAGAAGGCAATTATAAAATTTCTGCAAAATATTCAATTGATTCTTGTAAAAATAAATTCAAATCCTTTACCAGATATGCATAGATATTTTCAAAAAAGATAGAATCGCTATTGCGAAGAATACATGGATAAATCTAGAAATTCAATGAAATATTATTATGATGTGTGCTTCACGGATGTTCCCGAATTTCAAAAGTAAAATAAAATCTATTCACTTTCAAATGAAATATTTACGTTTTCGTCATCTTTAAAAATAACGTGCTAACCATAGTTAACCTTTTTTCTTTCTTACCTCTTCCGAAAACGACGCAATTCAATAAACCGTCATAAAATCCGTCATATGTTTTAGATTTCCCTAACACATACATGCATACTTTTTTATAGTTGTGTATTGCTTTTAAATGAAAATAATACTTCAAAAATTAAAATTATAAATTTAATTTAAATTGTGATTTTGACATATATCAGTATCTAAATTCGAATGAAATATGTTGTCCCAAGGTTTCATTGAAAAACCTTTAGCTGAAAGAGTAATTGAATTACGAGTAATTTGCATCATATTTACTTTGAGTAATTGCATTAAGGGAACATAATATTCCAAAAACGAAAACTATAAAGTTGATTTAGAATGTGAATTTTACATATCAACATCGAAGTTCATATGAAATTTGTCATCACAAAGCTTCACTGAAAAATGTTTTAAAGAAAAAGTAATTGCATTATGAGTAATTTGCTTTACATTTACTCTGAGTAATTAATTGTATTATGTAAATGCAGTTACTCAAAAACGCACCTATGTAGATTAGAATTTCCCACTTTTAGCATTGTAACTCAATTTTAAAAAATCGGATCAATACTGATACTTTGAATTTTTTCGGAAATGAACAATTCATATTCTTTTCGAAAAATATATTAAGGTCCAAAAAAGGGATTTTATGACAAAATAACATTCAATCAGTTTTATTTCTTATATTTAAAAATAATAAATAAATTCAAGTAATAAATTTATAATATAATGATAAATAAATGAATAATATAATAGAAAAAAAATCAAGAAACACTGTTCTATAATTATGTAAGCTAGGAAAATTTCTCGTCTAAAAGTAAACTGACCAGATTTTTTTTAGTTTGAAAATAGGTCATTCAAAAATCCAAATTTAGCTTAGTTTATTATTATTCGCATCCTATTTTAAAGCAACTAGAACATTTCGAACGCATCTCGTAATTTTCTGCCGTGGTCAGATGACGCAAGAATCTGCACACTGAATCCTGTTCCGGAACAAGAACAAAAACCAAAGAATGAATTAAAAAAGGAAGATAATAAAAGAGTTAATAAAGAGAAGAATTTATTAAACGAGTTAAATATGAAAATTTAAAAAAAGTAAAAACACACAAAATATTTCAATATTATTATCATGTCAGAACATGATGTTGTTTTTTGGGATGAGGTTTTTGGCGTCAATGAAAATGCTTGGGCAATGAATTGAAATTTTATTACCTACACGAGCATCTCAAAATATCAGCTTTTGAAACTGAATATCAGCTGTCATCTCATTTACAAAAGCTCTGATTTTAAAAAATAAGATAATGATAATCGCAAATAAAACCTAGAAAAATGTCATTTTGGGCGCGTGATTATATGACACGAAATAAATAAGAAATGTGATATTTTTTTAAACAATAAATGCGCGACAAAGTTTTTGGGATCGTTTGCAATACTAAAGTGGCTCATTCAATGAAACAATTAAAATGAATAAAAATATAATTTAACTTGCAAGAACACATGGTGCTTGGCAGTTCAAGAAATTATTTTCTGACATGATACTTTGAAATAAGCATTGCAGATTTCATTTTAATTTTTAATTTTCTTTTTATTGTTTTTTACACTAAGCCTCTTTACACTAATCTAAAATGGGCATGTTAAAAGAAATCTCTTTTTATAAATGGCTTATATATGAAAGAAAAATTCTCCAGAAAATTACTTTTGAAAAATTAAATCTGGTAGATATTTCTTAAATGAACTGTATATTCCTAGATGGGACATGCATTTAATTCAAACGCAAGACATTTTTGCAATCCAAGATTATTTTTCTCACTAGAATCAAGAAAGTAGTTTTGGAAATGTATATATATATATACTAAAATTATGTGTATAGCAAAAGTAAGATCAAAAATTCTCATTTATTTAAAACTGGCTCTTTCCTTTAAATTTTCTTTAAAATTTAATTTTATTTATTTTAGTTTTAGATATTTTTTATAAATTTAATCTCTGACATTTAATATAAATGCGTAACAAATTTTAAAAACTATATGAAACTAAATTCGGATCCTCTAATCTACTCATACAAAAAAGAACTGTAAATAATTTTTTTTAAATTTTAATATACTACCTGCTCTAAAAACATTTTTCATTTTATTAAGAACAATTAAGAATAAAAATTGTAGTTAGTAATAATAAAAAAAATATGATGTTTTCAATCAGTCACATTCTAAATAAGATTACAAAGAAAATATCTTTTGGTTTAAATTAATATTTCATGACACTTGGAGTCAAACAGGAACAAGAGATGAAAGATTAACAGAAACCAGATGAATCGAAGTGAAGTAATATCCTTAAAAACAGACTGAAATATTGATCTACTCCTCGTGATGTTTGCTTCAAAAATGAAAACAATCTACTAAGAGATTAATTTCTGAAATGCTATTTTTTTTTCGAAGTTTGATTATCTTGATGAGTCAAATTGAAGTTCCAACTTTTCCGATTGGGGGAAAGGAGAAGATAATCTTATTAGAGACAAAAACTTTTTTGTTGATTATTTTTTCTTCCGGTTGTCATGGTAGTTACTGAAAAAAGAATGTGTAATCAATGTCTCATTACAAAGCAAAAAATTCAAGGACATGAGAGGAATCATTAAAAGTACCACTTTACATTAAATGCTTTATGTTATGTTACAAAAAAATGTAATGTTTGCGTGACGGCCGTGAACATGTTTCATATCTTTTGTGTAATACGGGATAAAAATTACCATAACACTCTGGGGATGTAACTGAAACGGGTTTAAATTGTTTTGAAAATCAATCCATCAAATTTTTCTGACAACAACATGGAAGGGAATTGCATTATCTAAAAATGAATGCTTCTTTGTTACGCTTAAGTTTAGAAATAATTTATAAAGGGCGGGGTTTTTACATTGAACGATTGACTAGTTTCAACGGAATAATGTAAAATTCAAAATAGATTCTCAGAATAATTTTCGTCATGCAAGATTTATGTTGTCTTTTAACGGATTTGAAACGCCTCTTCCTTTTACTTATATGTGACGAATTAATGGATTTCGACTAAAACAGTTTCTTAAAAAATCCTAGGAAAATTTGCATCTATTATATCTGATATAAACCTTCTTAAACGGTGGTATCATTTTAATATATTTTATGAATCTTCCATTTTTCGATTGAAAGCTTGGAGCATTTAAGCCATATTTTTCCATCAAAACTTTTCAATTCTGCAGTCCATAAATATTCTTTCGAGTACCAAATATACAAAAAAAAAATTGAAAAAGAGAGAATATTTGGATCATATGCTTGATGTATAGAATATAGAATTTGATTAAAGATGCCTGCTTCTGTTATTATTCATAAAATAGTTTATATAATATTTTAAATGATTTATTAGAAAACTTCTAATAGTACTGGTTAAGTTTTTTTACATTTATCGTCTATTTTTATAAGAAATGTTTTAAATAAAGAAAAAAAACACAGAAAAAATTCATTTCTAAAATATATTAATCTCAGTTCTAGTAGTAATATATTTTCCGGTGGCCGTCATTTTATAAGAAAATTTAAAAAAAAACAAAGCATAGAAATTTATAACACATTAAATAAACATAAAAATATGTTTCCTTTTCAGAGGAGATTCTAATCATTAATGAATTAATATTAAGGACTTTAAGAATTTTATGAATTTCCACGAAAAATATTTCCTAAATATTCATCCCTTAAAAGACTATTTTCTTTTAAAAATCCTTTGAATTAAAACTATTTTCTTACCTTTCCTTTTATTAAACCATGCTTACATATCTAAACTAGATGCAGGAAATAGGATTGGTTTCTATTTCATAGACGTAACTTGGGAAACAATAAGAAAATTTTTATAAAAACCATCTTGTCATGCGCGGATGAATAGAAAAGATGAGGGCACACAACATGAAGACGGTGAAGAATTGTCAGAAGAGATACCATCATCAGCTTTCGAAACTTTGTAAATTCTTCAAGAATTATGAAAATCCTTCCAATACACTGCTGAATATTACACTCTTCTTTTGCTGAAGATTATTGATATGGAATTTCTATTCAACTAATGCTTGATAACTCAATAATATTCATACCTTTTTAAGAAAATTTTTAAAAAATGTAAAAAAGGAAATGAAATTTACGATCGCAAATTTCACGTTATCACGTAAGAATATTATTTTCAAGCCATTACTTGTCTTAATTAATTTGTCATTAAACAGTTTAAACCAGTTTGAAACAATCACGAGACTTTTATATATCTCTCTACCCCCTTCCCTCTTCTCTCTTTAGAGTCAGTCGAAATCAGGGAGAATATATATATCACCCAAGATAATCTCATAAAACTGACACATGTTAAATTTTGACAGGAATTTTCACACGTGTTCACCTTGGGTTGATCTTGAAAAGAGAAAAGGGAGAATCTTTTAAAATAATTTGTTTACATCATCGATCACTCGGCACGTGGATCTGATGACGCAGTATCTTTACAATGCTTTATTTGATTTATTAAAATAGAAAAAGTGAAATGGGATCAGGAAATAAGGACTAATTATAGACTAAATTAATACAAAACTTTGAAAATTAACTACAAATCAAAATAAGAATTTATTTACATGTATATATAACTTTCATTTTCATTTTCATTTTTTTTGTAGCAAACAAAGTTTTGGTGCTCAACCGATTTTGAGATTGGAAAAAAAAACATCGAGTTTTTTTTTAAATAGCGACGCATGTGTAGTCTAGTGATTGGTTCAAACTAATTTAAACTTCTTAATGATTTAAATTACTTAAAACAATTCGTCATAATTCAGAAAAATAATAATTTGGAAATCAAGTTGTAACTTTAGTTGGCGATAAATCGCCAAATGTGACAACTTTCAGCATTATTTTCTTATAATCCTTAAATGGAAAATTGGTGCCTCAAAAACTATAAATCCCCAATTTGTTGCTTACGCACTTTGAAGCAACTCAACTCAAACCAAAACAACATTATATTCTCACATGAAAAAAAAATCAAATATGTGACTATTTTTTATGTTGTATATTATATCGATTTTTCCTTTTCAAATTAAAGCGAAAATAATACAAAAGTTGTAATGAATTCTGTTCTTTTCCTTTTTCTGTCTTTGCTTTTCATATAGATTTGCATTACTTTTAAAACATTTTAGATCTGATCTGCTCACTCGGATGAAGTGATCATTTTAGCCTGAATCCAAGGTAATCACTATAAACAATCTTCATTCAGTATCTGCCTGTCGCGTATAGTAATTCAAAATGGACCAAGATGAAATTTATTACACAATTTCACCAACAGAATAATGACCATAAAAAAGTCAGTGAACAGTTTCATCCTATTCTTATCTGCCTATGTGATAATTCAAACCCAGGTGGAGTAGTCACTCCAAAAGTTCTTCGCATACTCTCTAATACAACTGATATCACTGATCACACCTTGGATGGGAAGCTCAAAAGTTATGAAATAGTAGCTATTGGACAGATTTCAACATGTTTACTGCATAGTGTCAAGCTTAACGAAGTTTTTGGCGATTAACCCCTGGCCTCGAATCCTTCGCCAAAAATCGAATTTGTGCTTTTCTGTTCTTTTCACGTTTCTACCAACCATCTAAGAAAAGATTTGGCACAGAACTTTACTCGTTCATCACAAAATCCGATACAAAATGTGACATATTTAAGTAATTTTTTGGAATTATCTCTTCACATGCATTTGAAAGTACAGACCGACAGACAAATCAACCTTTTATTGGATTTAACTCAAAATTTGACAAATCTAATCTATCTTAATCCTATATCTTTTGGGCTTATATTATTTTACACTAACAACCGGGCATACGAATTTCCTCTGAATATATTTTACTCAAAATTTGACATAAATCTGCAAATTTTGTGTAAAGATCGCATTACAAATTTCAGCTTTCTATATCAAAGTGCTTTTAGTTCTCTTTTTCACGGACAGACGGACATTTTCTAAAAATATGTTTTTCAAATTCGGCGATAAAACATGGATATTCGTAAAAATCTTGAGTTCTAAATTTTCGATGGTTACTGTACTTAATGCACGAGAAAGTAAAAATAGAAAATTATGTATTAGACCGTCGACACCAACGGTTTAATAACTCATTGGCGATGGATTAAAATTTGGCGATAAACCGTCGACGCCAACGAAACTAGCAAAATTGCGCATGACAGTTAAGGTTTGAATAATTTTTTAAATAATGGCGGTTTAGCAACTCATTTGCGGTACCTTCAAATTTGGTGATAAAGATCGACGGTCTAATACGTAACTATATATATATATATATATATATATATATATATATATATATATATATATATATATATATATATATATATTACTTGATCTTATACAAAAACTTGGATAAAAATGAAAAATGGAATTGTTTCATTACCAAAGTAAATTACTCACAAAAGGAGTCATATCATTTAATAATGTGTAAATTTCAAAAAGAAAACTATCATAATTTGTAGATGCTATCGATCATCTCACCAAAACAACATCGTATTTGTGTATGATATCAATGTATTAACCTCATCTGCCATTATCAGAATAGAATCATCCATATAAAGCTTGTCCTTCAATCTGCTATCATTCTTATATATTTTTATAATTAATACTGTGTTATTTAAAAAATTTCTCAAATTTACATTAAAATTAATGTCTAATACAAATCAAAAAATTTCCAATCGAAAAGAGCTTATAAACCCGCTCGTATTAATATAATCTGGATAATCAAAATATTTGATTTGAACTATTAATAGAAGTTCCTGATTTAGCTCAAGCAATAATTTCTGCTATATTCTAGTTTATAGGTAAGTTAAATATGTATTCCCTATTCACAGAGATTTTTTTAACTCATGAAAATCCAAGACTTAATTAATCAAACGATATTTCAAGTTTATTACTAGCAAACAATTTCTACGGCATCGATCAAATAATTGGATGAGTAAATGAATTTCCCGGCTTCCATCAATATTTGGTGAACAGAATTTTCGACATGTTTTCTTGGAAAAAGATTTATTCAACCCTTCTCAGAATATTAACAATAATTCAGTGTATTAACAATAGGAAGTTTCTGGGAAGAATGGTGAAAGAAAAAAGCGGAAATTTCAATACTGTTTTCAGCAGTAAAGATGACTGTGTTTGTGCGTGTTAGTTCTTTACAAGCCAAATCAGCTTGATTTCTACTTACCATAATACGCATTACGGATGGTGAAAATAAACACCTTAAGCGATTTAAAATTTAATTAGAATTTTAGTCTAATTAAAAGTTAAATTGAATTTTTGAAATTCTTGCCTAATTTTTGAAAATATCATGTCATAGATATAAACTTTAAATTTTAAAAAATTGTCTTTTTAATGATACCAATTTTTATATTCGTGCAAATTTTTCGAGAATTTTGCTAATTTGTTTTTGAGAATTGCCAAAATTTATTTCTAATTCTAACAGTTATTACATCATGTCTTTGAATTGGCTGTATTATTTTAGTAACTATTTGATCGCACGATTGCCTCAAAAAGTCGAATTCTGTTGAAAAAATAAAGTTATAATATCACAAAGCTTAAAAAATACATGAACCAAGCCATTAAACTACGGATAGCACTTTGAAGGGAAGTTGAGAAGTTTGAGAAGTTTGTGTACACAGTGATCAAAATATAAGTAATACATTTAAAAATGACACCGCTCTAAATGTCTGAAAATTGGACACAATTCTGGACATGAAGTTACATTTAAATACTTTAACCGAAATTAAATATAACCAATATCCCTGACGGAGTACCGAACTGCCAGAGATAACATTTTAAAAAAATTCCTGCAGATTAATTTCAATCCTATTAATGGTTATCAATTATTTATTTAAAATTTTAATGAATTTAAAGAATTGCCAATGTAATTTTACATTTGTCCTACTTTCAGCAATCAATTCTAGATTAATAAATCATCTTCGATTTGATTTCATTTTTCTTAAATTTGACTAATAACAAATTAATCTTAATTTACAATAATTGAGTTATTTTAAAACATAAAAAATTCTTTGATTCTTAATTAACTCTAAAAATGGAATGAAAAAATATCTGTATTTCACTTTTTTACATTATAATCGAGAAAACTTTTCTTGTATCGATTGCCATACTTTTCATCTTAGATATTTTCTAACGAAATAAATATTTAAGTATAAACAAATTTTAGAAGCGAAATTAAATTATAGCTAAAGATTATAAAAATCTTTAATAAAATCAATACTTTATATGTTTCAGTAAGACATAAAGAAATGAATCAATAATTTATTCATATTTTTTAAAATTCTTTTTTGGAAAGATCAAAAGATGTTCAATAACAAATAAAAAAAAATTTTAGTAAATTCTTAAAACATTTTTAATATAAGAAAATAAAATTAATTACAAAGGTGTCTAAAATTTTGATTCAAAATTGTAATTTGTAGAATAATAAAATCAGAGCTGTTTACTAATAAATTTAAAAAAATAAGAATACTTTTAAAAGCACATTTATTATTTTGTACAGAATGTTTATGCATATTTGACCATTCAATTACAGATAAAAAAAGATTTTTCAGTAAATTTTTAAAGCATTTTTAACTTAAAAAATAAAATTAATAACAATGAAATCTAAAATTTTGATCAAAATTGTCATTTGTAGAATAATTAAATCAAAGCTGTTTACTAATAAAATTTTTTAAAAAATTAAGAATACCTTTGCAAGCACATTTATTATTTTGTAAAGAATAACGGTCATGTGTAATCCCTACAATATTTTTAAAATCATAATTTATACAGTGAACTTTCTAAAAATCAACTAATAAAAATAAATCTTACTTACAGTCATCGACTGACCATGCCTATACATGGGTGTGACAGAAAGAGCCAGAGTGATATTGCAAGTTGACGGATTCACCATGCTTCTGACCACACTGACATGTCTAACTTGTTGATTTTGGAAAAGGATAATATGTCGAATTTCACTTCATTCATTGAAAAATTGTGATACAATTAATCACTTGAGCACGTACTCGCATTTTTCCAAACACCTTTGAACGAAATGATGTTGAAATGCTGAATTACCCAAATACGCCATGAAGAATTTTTTTCTCAATTCAAAGTAAAATTTTGATCGATTTTAGTGAATCTGTTTATTGGAAAAGAATGCAAACAAGATGGTTTACGATTAAATAATAAGAAATGCAACTTCAGAAGAATTGAATTTCTTTAAGCCTTATTTATTTCGAATTTCCTTCAAAAAATGATGTAATACTTTTCGAAAATAATTAAAGAACAAAATGTTTGATCTTAACTTTATAAAAAAGCATCTATTAACTGGAATTCTGAAAGAACCAGAACACCGAATTATTTGAAAACACAAGAATGTTTTGCATATAAAGATCGGCTGCGACACTAAGAAGGGATGAAGGCAATAACAAAAATCTATTTCCAAGCTTTGCTTTTTAAACTTTAGAAAGCTCCGATGCAGAACGGACCACGCTGAACAAGGTTTGGTTACTTTCTCTTACTGAAAACACGAAGCACAAGAAACCAGGCTCTTTTTGGGTTTCTTTCTTTTTTCTTTCCTTGAAAAAAGCTCTGAAGATGGTTCAGAGTCTTGAAAGGATGTTGTGATTTAGGATTCCATCTGTCAGCAAGTACGTCCCATATGTTTATTTTAGCAACTCTTTTGAGGCAACACCTTGGAACCATCAAATGCTGAGAAACTTCAACTCCCTTTGCAAGTACACGTTGTCCAATAACTATTTAAATCTAACTCAAGAACATTTATATGTTTTGGGGATTAAAACAAAATTAAAAGAAATTATCTTTATTTTTTAATAAAGAAATTATTTTAATCAAGAAAATATATTTTATAATTGCTATTAATAAAGAAAGATATTGCGAATATTGTTAGAAATAGAAAACAATCAAAAGACATTTTCAAATTCAAGAATAAATTACTCAAAATTTTGTATTATCTAAAAATGAATGAACATACTCTTCGTTTAGAAAAATATTTTTAAACTAAAAATTGCCCTGAAAAACAAAAAGGATTTGAAAAGATCAAGATTTGGTAGCCATAGAAACAAGGTGAATTATTCCAACCGTAAAAATCTATTATTTTTATGAAAAAAGTTCAATGGTTCAAAAAGTTTTGTGGTTTTTCTTAATAAGATATATAACTATCTATTTCAAATAGAGTTAATTTGTTGATCAGTGTACATAAAGATTCTATTTAAAGAATTATTTAAATTCAAAAATATATATTTATAAAATTGTCTACTGAGTAACAATTGCTTTTTTAATTCACTTATTAAAACATATTGTTGGCCGAATAAATATTTTTTTTGTTTTTTAATAATGATGATTAGTGTTAAAAAGTTATGGAATTCATTATTACTACTTTAGTTTATCAGCTTTCCTTCCATGTCCAATTTAAACAATACAATCAGAATTAAACATTTATCTAGTAAAGTCGGTTATTTAGCAACTACTTTATTTTAACAACAACGGAATTCAATTTTTTTTCTCATTACAGACAAAATTCTATTAGTAGTTAATATAAGTGTAAGAAAAATCTTGATATAAAAAAATCATTAATTTTTTATTTCTTTGAAAATAATTACCTTATTTTTTAAAAATTAAATATATGTGGCGCCATCTAGGGGTACGAACTGAAACGTCTTTAGACTTTGTAAACATAGGAATTTCCAATGTGCAGTCATTGCGTGTAATTTTATTTAACATGTTCTTTTAACCTATGATACATATTTCGCCGAGGAAGATTGGGATGGGGAAAATCATATTATGCTCCTGATTTTATTGCTTTTGTTCTGACACTGTTCATTGTATTTACTTCAAGCACGAATAAATAAAAATGCATGGAACACAATATGAAAACTTAGCAATAATAATTAATTATTTTTGTTGATGGTGGGGCTGATTTTTATATAAGATAGGATTCGTAATGATATTTTGAGATTACTTTTAAAGATAAAATTTATCAAATCAGGCCAATGTAGACTCCAAATAGGTTTATATCATTGTAATGGATTGATCCTGTAGATCAAATAAGAGGGCAGCATTTACAGACATTTTCTTTAATTTACAGTTTTATGTACATAAGAACAACTCGTTCTTATCTAGTTTAATATTATTGATAATATTTACATCACAGTTGATAGTTATACATGTACAGTTTTCTCTATTAATTTCGGAGAAATAACCTCACAACAGCTAAAAAGCTGTTAGCGCACCAGGCCACTACAGACATAGCTAAAGAAATCCACCGATTTTGGTCGGATGGATCTTAGCCCAGAAGTCCAAATCACACAGAGCTTTTCTCATCTCTCCAAAGAAAAAAAAACTTCCAAAAATCTCTCTTCCAAAAATCTCGCATTTCATTTTTTGCCAAAACTCAGCCTCACATTGGTGCACTTGAGCTCCCTGTTACCCAGTAGCTGTTCAGAAAAAACCACAGGTCTTCAGTTGACAATGGGAATGTTCGTAAATGATCCACCCTATTAGCTGATTCTTCACAATAAAACAAATCAAGATTTGCATCCGAAGGGTTTGACACTCTTCGCCTTTGAAGGTACGATTTATTTCCTTGGAGCGATGAAAAATGCACGTATGGTTCTTTATCTCAGTTAATGGCCAAATGATCATAATAGAGGAGATAATCCTCCCTCTGGCAGTCTGGAGGCACTTAACAAAGTGAGGGTGTTGCGCAGTTGACAAAGCTGGCCGGAAATGCTAATAATTAAGCGTGGTAACCAGGAAACATTTGAGTGGTCAACAGTTATCTCAGGACAAGAGAGCTGAATCTTCACCATCGATTCCAACAGTCTTTACTCAAGCCGGTTCTAAAGATGAAGCCACTATCATAGCTACAGGCTTATTTCCGACCAGACAACAACTTCCTAAGACCGCTAGGCTAACGATGATCTCGTGTACATCAATTAAAAAGGATGTTATTCTCCTAATTGGCAGATAAATAAATTTACAAGAAGTACTGATTCAAAAAATTATAAAATATTAGGATAATATCATCACTGCCAAGTGTCATTAGGCTGACTCTTTTTCTATTTCAACTGTTCTCACTAAATTATCAAAGTATTTACAGAAAATGCATCTGCCCAACTAAGAATATGAACAAACGTCATTGCAACTTATGCATAAATCATAGTGAATAAATAATGAGGAAGGTCTAAAATGGGGAGATTCGCCAAAATCTCGAATTTGAAATTTTGGAGAATTACAATACTTTCTCTATACTATATATCAGGGGAAAAAAGGTAATTCATTTCATGCACTTTTAAATATTTTTATGCAAATTATATTACCAAAATTCATGCAACCAGCTATTAGAGACCCATGCACTAGAAGTGAAAAAAAAGGCTGTAATACCTTTGTGGTGGAAACCTAATGATTAAGATAACATCCATTGGGCTATGTTACTCGTTTACAAATCCTAATATTGCGCGTCCTGTCTTAACCTACTTATTCAAACACAATGATGAACCGCATAAGCAACTTTCTATAGCTGTTGTTGTGACGTCCTCTACCGGCAACAAAAGTCATTAGGCGCATTAGATGCAACAGTCAACAAAAATTCACATAAACTCGTCATACGCGTGACGCAAATATATCATTCGTCTGACCACCGACTCTCTGGTGGGAGAGTATGTGGTGAAAGCCTCATAAGTAAGATAACATCAACTGTACAAGAGTAATTATTTTCGTGTAAGGGCTCTGTTACTCGGTTGCAAACCCTAATGTCGCGGGCTCGACCCTAAACTATATATTCACCCACACCTTTACTCTTTTAAAAAAATGTTCATAATTTCTTCGCTAAATGAAGTGAAATTGTCTTACGCCTGTTAAAAGTAGATGACAAGTTCAATTAAATCATTTAGAAAATGTATTAAAAAACATACACAAATGGATATATTTCGTCTCCGAGCTTTTTGACAAAAAAAAATTGTCGAAATAAAAACAGCTCACCTTGAAAAACTTTGTAATTATGCGTGGCATATTGGAGTACGCAATCAAATGTTATGTTTTTGTTTGTTTGTTTTTGCAACAAATTATGAACATTCGACAGGACTTTAAAGAAAAGTCTTTGTTTTCCCAACCGCCCTCTATGTTCCACCAGCTTCAATTATATGCATTCAGACTTTGCAACTCTACAGAACTTGGACTGTCTTTAAGTCGGTTCTATTTTAATTTATTTGTAAACCTTACGGAATCTAAAATACTTCCATATGCAGTTATATTGAAACAAAAATTTGCTGAATCGATTCGAAACGATTTGGAGAAAATATATGCTTTTTTTTTAAATTTAGAAAACACTTCATAACTAAAAGATTATGCTCTCTTTATATATAATTTTGTCATACCAAATTTATAAAAATTTATAAAAATATTTAAATTCTGAAAGAGAATCGTTAAAAAAACAAATATTTTGTGCAAACTAAATATTTTACCTTAAGTCTAAGAGTTACGACAGAAATTTAGTAATCCCCTCTTCATTTGCGACAAATCTATTGCATAGATCTATTATTGTACCTCCAGATTTAATTGCTATTAATAGAACCTAAGTAATTATTCTGAACTATGAGATTAATGGAACTCATCTAATTTTATCTACAGAATCGTTTGCGTCATAAGGAAATAGGATGCAATTAATGACCTGACTTTCGGATTTGATGGCATTTTACTGAGGGTATTACAATTCATACTTTGAAAAGGCAGATGGGAGTCACGTTTTAAGAATTTAAAAACTATTTTAATTTAATAAATATCCCATTATAAAAAATATAACGAAATATCCAATGAATTTTATCGTCATTTTAAGATAATTAAAAATAACTATATTCAAAATGATTTTTAATTTGAAAAATGTTAAAGTTTTTGAATTTTAAATAAATATTCAAATCTTTAAAAATTTTTTTATCTTGAATAGCAAATGCACATTTATACATTGTGCGTCTAATTTCAAATTAATTTTTGTAAAAAAATGTTAGACTATACAAATTTTAATTTTTGAATAAAATAGGTTTTAAAAATCGCATATGAAACAAAAATTATTTACTAAAATCAAAAAAATGATTTTTCTTTTCGTTAAAAAAAATTGCATAAAGCAAAAAAACCTTTTTGGTTTAGATATTTATCAAATTTTTATCCAAAATTTTGCTCATAAATAAAGAAATATTTTATCGAGTTTTTGAATTGATTTTTTATTCAATCTTTCGATGTCAAAATTGAACTGAAATTTAACATGAAATCACCAAGGGAATTTTTTGCCGCATTATGAAGCATTAAAACTACGGTAAGATATTTTTAAACGAGAAGGTACATTATTCTGTAGTTCAGGAACTACAGAAAATATTGAAAAATAATTTTCACCAAATTGAAAAATATTCGAGCAAAAAACACAGATTAAATTCTAATTTATGAGATTTTTTTCCAGATTTTTCCCCCCAAATTCTGAAATTGACAGAATAGTTTTTAACCCTTTGCCGCCCGATGTCGAGTGTGACTCGACATTCAAGACTGTATCATTTTTACTTTTAATAGTTAAAAACGCCTACATAATGGCTAAGAGATGTAGATTAATTTTCAAAGAAATTTTATTTAAAAGAATTACGTATATTTATTTTTCATAGCAATAAACAAATCTTTGTATTAGGTGAATAATTTTGAACCTAATTATTTTTCGCACTACAAAGAGTTAAAGATGTAAATATCTTTGAAGCATAATTTATATGATTTTTAAAAATATTAACGTACTTCCTAAACAGTAAAAATATGAACAAAGGTCATAATATTTCATGAAGAAATTAAGAATTCGATATTTTTTCTAAAAATCCACATTTTAACGTAACTTGTTATCTTAAAGAAATTATAATAATATTCAGAATCAGTACATATGTAGTAAAATAATTTTGAAGACTAATTGTATTTTAAATATAAAAAAAATTAAAAGAAATTTATTTGCTAAAATGGAAAATCATCAAATGATTTTGGTTAACCTTTTACCTATTTAATAATATTAATTCATCATAACTTTAATTAACAGTATGAAATAATATAACTAATTCAGGCTGAGTTTACTTAATCTGCGCAATTTTGTGTTGCGTAATATTTGCAATTTCCTCACATATTCTATAATAAACTTGTCATGCTGGAAAATGCCTATATTCTCTATTATTATGTAGTACAATAGTTATTAATACAATAGTTACAAAATAGTTTACAATAGTACATTTGTTACAAATTATTAATTGGGGGGGGCGAATTTAGCATTTTTACTGAATCTATCGGCTTATCTTTAGAAATTAATTCGAGACATGCGTTAATAATATCCAAAAAATTGTATTTTTCTTTTAGACACGTTTTTATGAAAGCGATTATTAAGGCCATGTGGAGGAATCAAGAGGTTTCACATTAAATAATTTCTTTTAATTGTAAAGCTGGAACCCATATAGAACTTATTGAAAATGAGCAATAATGTATTTGGAATTTCCACAAAACTGAAGGACGTTGAAGCACAAGCAATCTGCAATGATATGTTATTGAAAGGAATTATTTATTAGTCCTGAGGCTTCATATTTTATTTTTAAAAAATCGAGTAATTAGAGCAGGGTAGCTGATTTGTTGATTTTCGTCATTTTAATTACATGGATATAGGGTGAGCAATCTCAAATAGAGAAATGCTCCATTTAAAAAAATTGTTTAAAATCATCCAGTGGTGAAAAAAAAAATAAATCGGAACCACAATTCGAGTTCTTGCAGAATTAGCCATTTTCTTAAGTGTAATTTTTTAAGCAAAAAATACGTTTGTTTCCCAGTACTCTTTAGAAAGTCTTTCT
This sequence comes from Argiope argentata, assembly GCA_026289955.1. Classification (NCBI taxonomy): domain Eukaryota; kingdom Metazoa; phylum Arthropoda; class Arachnida; order Araneae; family Araneidae; genus Argiope; species Argiope argentata. Next base: position 2,482,612 of record JAOUZG010052544.1, read on the forward strand.
ATAAACCTCAGCAGATTCTTTTTCTTTTCATAGTGACAGCTATACGTCTTAATTCATCTATATCACTGTTTCAGCACTGTAGCTCCTAAACGATTCCATTCATTTTCTCCTGAAAACTAAAAATGGCGCATTATCCCCGCGTTCCATGAAAAACAATCTCATCTTTAAGAAAAGAATCCATTTATAAGTTCTCTGGAGATAAATTGCGCGAAAACTTTAAATGACGAGAAAGGTTCTCTTTCACGCAATCAATATTAGGGAGAGAATAGGTCCAGAAGAGAGAGAAAAAAAAGAAAGTTTCTTTCCCTTCTTTTTCCAGGAGATATGCTTAAGGTTTTTTTTAAATACGTGTTGATCAATGGAGCGTATTTCGAACCTTGCGTGACGAGGAATTAACCCGTTACAAAAATGGCGATTGATTGGAAAGTTCCGTGGAAGCAGCAAATTTTTCTATTCCTTTTAATAAAATTCAAAGCAGCGAGGCAAATATATCCTCTTTCATTGAAATGTGACTAAAGAAAAATAAATATAAATCGAAAAATCGAATAAGAATGTAAAATTCATGCGGCTTTTGAACAAATAAAAAAGGAGTTGTTTAGCTCATCAGAACCTCAGTAAGTGGATGCTAATCAATTATGTAACAATTTTACACAACATAATGTAACATAATCACTAATTATGAGCTCATATGACCACTATTCAGTTATTCCTCAAAAGTTATGACGTTTTATCATGAGCATCAACAAACTATGATAATTCTAAGTGAATAACAGATAACACAGAATTTTAAGTAAATTAATAGTATAACAATTATTTAACATATTAATAATATAAGAACTATGAAAGTCAGTTGGGCAAACAAGTTGGTATCGAAAGGCGACTAGTTATGAATTACATTCGCACTCCACTCCTTGTAAAAGTGAATCATCGTTAAGAATGTGTAACTATAAGCAGTTGTATCTCAATGTATTTCTAAATACTGTTGTAACAACGAACTTAATTCTTGAAGGTGTTTTATTGTGTAATTCAGTGCTTCAAATCGAAAAGGGGTACGTCATCACAACATGGCGTAAGAAAACAAGTAAATAGATGTTAACATGGATTTATATCTGTCAAACCATTATTAAGTCATAGAGATTCAATTTGTCATTCAATGTCATAAGAAAAATTTACAAAAATTATACGAGCAAATAGACTCTATTAAAAGAATTTTTACTGATATAAAATTGAATTTTATATCTAGAGATTGATTATAACTGCAGCTGTTCTGAAGTTAAAAAGGAAGGAGGATTTAAATGGTCACTTAGGTTTTTTTTTCCTTTTTTACATTTATTGAATAAACGCATTTACAATTAAGGGATGCCGATCTTTATAGCCAAAAATCTATTCTCATCCTATTTCAATCTGGTCACTTTGTATAAAAAATGAATGCTAATTTGTATATTTTTTGAACAATTTTATCGTTGTTTTTTTTTTTTTTTTGCAAGTTTTGATAAAATTTGGCACATGTGCTCTTTAAGACAAAAGCAAAATCAATGTTAGTTTTCCAATGTACAAAATTTAATTAAAATTCTAAAAAAAAGTTAAAAGGTGATCTGCTATGCATATTTCAATGCATCATGTCTGAACATCATTTCTTGAGCGGCCAAGCACCACGTGCTCGTGCAAGTTAAATTATGTTTTTATTCATTTCAATTGTTTCATTGAGTGAGTCACTTTGGTATTGCAAACAATTGAAAAACACTTTGTCTCGCATTTATTGTTTGAAAAAAAATATTATATTTCCTATTTATTTCATTTCATATAATCACTTGCTCTAGATAACATTTTTTAGGTTTTATTTGCTGTAGTCATTAACTTATTTTTTTAATCAGAGGTGTTGTAAATGCGATAGCTAAGCGTTATTAAAAGCTGATTTTTTGAGATGCTCGTGCAGATAATAAAATTTTAATTCATTGTCCATGCATTTTTGTTGACGCCAAAAACCTCATTCTAAAAACATCATGTTTTGACATGAGAAAAAATTATAGTGAATCAACCTTAAGGCATTGTCATACTTTAATTTCTGACTGGAGTCTCAAAACCACAGCAGCAATATTTCTTATGCAATTGAGAGATTTAAAGAAAATATGGCATAAATTCCTTAATAACTTTTTCTTAGTCAAATTTCTTCATTCTTTAAAAAATGAATGTGCAGCTCAGTATGGAAATAAATAAATATTTTAATAAAGTTAATATAATTAATGACACATCAGCAAAACATTTCTTCTTGAAGAAGAATAAGTAACCGTTCCGTTAAATAAAATTAGACAGAAGTTATCTTTCCCAACCCCTACCGATCACTCAAAGGGAAATATTATGATGAATTTTACGAAATGCTGACTTCATAGGCTTTTTATTTAAAATATGAATAAACGATTTTTGAAGTTAAGCAAGATTCTCCATTTAATACGAAAGATCATGGTGAAATTTTTCTTTCACAAATTTTCTCTGTTTTGCAAACTTCATTTCAAATTCATGAAAAGTCTTCTGCTTCTTTTAAAAATACATCCAAACTATTACCCCGCGTCTAGACGAGTTTTTATTTGCATCACAGGAGATTTGAACTTTTCGTCTTGAATATTAAAAACGAGACTCATATTACATATATAAATATATCAAAAAAAGTCATGCTTAAAACATGTTGTTATGCATCGAATATTACTTCAAATGAAAGAGAGCTATTAAAAATAAACCATAAAAATTCTAGTCCTCCAACCGTAATCATTCACCCATTTTCGACATTTTTTATTTATTTCATGATAGGATGAATCTAAAAAAAATGACATTACTATGCATTCTCTATAAGAGAAAAACTTGGATAGAAACCTTCAAGATCATTCAATACATTAGCTACTGCATTTCGTGTTTGTTATAAAAATTCATAATAATTAGATACATGATCAAAGATCGCCCGTCTCTCAGCATCTACCTTTTTCGATAAAAAATCTCCACGAACATTATAGTCATTATTTTGAAGGAAAAACAAAACAAAATAAAGATGTTCATCCTTGACCATTTTCAGCAATTTTTATATCATTTTAAAGCTCATGACATTTAGATGCGTCATCAAAGGCCGCTCCTCTTCCTATCTACCATTTTCGAGAAATATTGAAAAATAAATATTTTCTTACCAAACAGAGGATCTTTAAAGGCAGCCAATCTCAACCAAAACATCAATTTCATTAATAAGTTTCTCCTTTCATTAATTAGTTGAAGTCTCAAAGTTTATTTTGTGATTATAATTTAAAATATTTCTTTTTTAATGTAATAAGATGTAATTTAACAAAACTGGTTGACTTTACTGAATCAAGCACGGTCGATATCAATGTGATATAGTTTCGCCCACGATATAGTTATTGCTGTTAAACTAATTATTAAATGCTATTAATATCATAGCAGAAAAGCTAGTTAGAAAACGATTAAACTCAATTCAGATTATTTTACATAACTATCATTTATAGTATTAATTTCATGGTATAGTAAATCCAATTATTCCAATTTATTGGGATCAATTTATTTCGATCAGAGTAAGTGAATAATTGACAAAAAAGATTATTTTAATTTCGCTCAAGAAATAAAAATCGTAATTTACTTTTATTATATTAATTAACAATATAAACACAGTAGTGTTAGTATTTTTCTTTTGAATTCGAGTAGTAAAATAACATTGATTGAAGAACCAGGTAAAATCATTTGTTCTTCTATTTTCATTTATTTCTACTTTTCAGATAACTGAAATTCTGTTGTGTCAAATAATTATATCTTTAAACTTACCTATAAATTATTTTGCTATCTAATTATAACATTAAGATATCAATAACTGTATCATAAAACAAGGTTTACAAATGATTTATTGAATAAAATATATTTCGTTTCAAATACAGAAATACAAAACAAATGTAATTTCCGATGTTTCTTATCAATGAAATTATTTGCACATCTAATATATGGGAACTGAGATTTATTTACTTCGTTCTGAGATCTCGGCTTCGGGGTCAAAGGGTTCCAAGTTCAAAACCCGACTCTATCAAAGAATCACTTGTATATGTTACTTTGTATACATTTAATGCAAAATCCGGAATCAAATACCATTTTTTTTGGAATGGGACTTGGTTCAGGTGTCTATTTTGTTATTTGAACATTGAGTTTGTTTCACAAACGAAAGTCAAAAGAAAGAAGTCAATTTTTAAATAACAGGAAATGCAAAGACAATTTTCAAATTCAAAAACTAATTTTATTAAAAACATTAAAAATTTCTTTTTCTTCCTAATTTTAGGTTACTTTATGTGTAGTTTACTACTAAAATCCCATACTGTCTGAAGAATTTACGCACGTGCAACACAATAAAATACTTTTAATTAAGAAATAATATTTAATTATCTTTACTAAACATTTCTCCTATTATCTTTACTAAACATCCTCCCCCTAGCTTAAGAAAGGGTTTCACTTCAAACACCTTTGCTTTAGAATGTTTAGCAGCAAAATTTCAAAACTATTATACATTAATTCAGTAGTTCATGTTTCTACGTTTATCTGAATTACAAAAATATATATATAAGATTTTCAATTTTATATATATGGATGAAAAGATTGTGCAGTAAAATCAAATTCTTAGTGAGAAAATTTTTCTGAAAAAAATTAATAACAATATATTTTTAATTAGTAGTGAAAAGTTAGGCAGTTTCATAGACTAAATAATAAAAAAATTCTTTTTAGATTTTTGTGCTTTTTTTAGTAAATTTTGAAAAAGGTCATGAAACATTAATAAATTTATTCTCTAACATTGCAGCTCATTTGAAAGAAAAATTTTTTTATTAAAATGTTTTAGTCAAATAATTCAATTTATTTAATACATTGCTTTGAATTAAAATATTAATTACATTTTTTTATTTTAGTTGGATTTTTTTACATTTTTATTTTGAGGTTCATTTATTAAAACTCATCCGAATTGCTGCGAAAAAACTTTTAAAAAAATTCTTACTTCAGTAAGTTGAAATATTCAAATATAGATAAGTAAAAAATAAAAATATTAGAATTTTTTACGTGAGTTTAAAAATAAAATAAAAAACCCTATCAAACCAGTCGCCACAGTTAGAAAAACAATTTATTTGCAAAGATAGTAAGAACTTGAAAATTGAAAGCGTCGGTTTATCACATCATAAAGGAAGGTTCTATTTTTAACTGGTTTGTTAAAGTATGCTTTTTCAGTCCAAAAGTACTTATGTTTTCATCTTGTATATATCCAGAAACTTTATCGTTTTTGTTAGTTAAAATTCAGCTACCGTAAAAAAAAAAACATTGCAAGACGAGTGTGTTTGTAAATTGTAATTTATGCTTGCTCTATTTTAAGAAAAACATGTTTGAAAACAGTACTTTGAAATCAAAACTGCATACACTCACTGAAAATAAACAGTTCTTAGTATCAGCTCTAAAAATGAAACAAAAAAATTATCTTTTTACAAAATTAATAAGTTTTTGAATCCTTAGAACTTTCTTGGACCCGTTTCAAACGCAGATTTTTCGAAGTTTACCTTTTAGGAAGTTTAGTTAAGTCTGTATGTGTCTTAGTTCAAGTTTTAAATGTGTTTGTTTAACAAAATTCTTATAACCACTTTATATGCAAAAACAAAATGAGCAACAGCGATCTCCTTGAAGCTTTATCGCATACTTTTTAATAACTCTTATTGTAAATTATTATCGTCTCATCATTGACTAAAAATACTTAGGAAACAACCTAAAAACTCGTACTCTATAACAATTAATCGTTGGGATGCTATTAATACACAAGTACCAAATACTCAAATGTGTATTTTGTGTAATTTCCACCTGCCATTTGAAACCAAAATTCTCTGGGAGCTTTATTACCTAATTTTTAATAATTTTATTGACGTATAATTAATCACATGCCATTGACGAAAAACATGAAACAACATAATAGCTTGTAATATCTAGATTTAATCGTTGAGTTGTTGTTAATACGCAAGTACCAAAAAAAAAACACGAATGTATATTTTGGACAACTTTTATTGCCAGTTTAAACCGAAATTTAAAACAGAATTACAATTGTGGTCACAAAATTTCGCATCAAATTTCCTTTATTTAAGTAGTTGACCTTTTGAATTATTGTGTTTATATGATTGTAAAAATACAAACCCACAGAGTGTCAATCCTTTGATATATTTTATTCAAAATTTGATAAGAATTTACATCTTACATATTGAATCTGTGATCAAATTTTATTTATTTAGTCCTTTACATTTTGTTGTCAATTGTGTTTTGTATTCAAAAAACCGAACAGATAGACTTTCTCTGAGTGGATTTTGATAGAAATTCGATTGAAATATACAAAAGTAGTGTGAAGTCCATATAAATTTCATCTATTTAGCTCTAAGCATTCCTGAGTCATCATGTTTATAGACAAACAAACAAACAAAAACAGCAAAAATAAGTTTTTCTTGCTCGGGGAAGTTTGAACGATAAAATTCTAGAGATAGTATATTTTTACTTCCTCTTACATATAGTATAGAGAAAGTAAGCATCAGAAATATTTTCCAAGCCGGAATGTCGACAAAACTTTACGTTTTAAAGACAGTTCAAAAAATATATTTTCGAAAATGGCCGCCTAGGGTATAACCCTAAGCCCTTTTGAGTTAGACAGCTAAAATTTGATATTTACACCACATTTACAGATTCTATCAAATTTTGATTAAAATCTTTAGTTTGAACCCACCAACCGAAGGTTCTCCGTGTGTGGTGGTGGCTGACGCACGTTAAATCTATCGTGGTTACAGAGTCCTCCATGTCGAGGGTAATACCACTGGGGGTACTGAATCAGAGGTGGTCATTATGTGTTCCAGATATAAATTAGGCTCTGTTGACGAATGAATGAAAATGCATTAATTAAGTCGACCCAGTAAAAAGGGTATGTGCTGTATGTGAGCTAGAAGTAAGTCATCAGTGAACCTCGGGTGATGAGGGATCACACCCTCAGAAGATACTGCACCCCTCCTTTCGCATCCGAAGGAATGAATTTTGAGTCCATCAGAATTTGGCTATTGTCAGATCTGAGTGATTGAATCAAATTCCTGACGTCGGTATGGTGGTGAAATTTGAAAAGTCGAATACTGAATGACAGGCATTCTGTCATCTTATGACTATTCAAAATTGAAAGGTTAGTCTCAAGATAGATTTTCCGGGTTCAAATCAGAGAAAAAAACCAAACGTTAACTAACTATTCCAGATATATTTTAATCACAGTGATATTTAGTTATGGAGAAATATTACTTCTATGTTTTTTCAAACATTTTTTAACATTCACCAGCAATAAAAGCAATTATTTAATAATTCTGCCAGCTAGCTTTAAGTGAACTAAATTTCCATTTAAACAAAAACGTATTTTACTTCGTTACGAAACTGAATCTTTATCTACTTAGCAACTTTCATTTGTAGTTAAAAAAGCGACATTTAGTTACTTTTAACCCCTTAACCGGTTTATTTTCCTTACTATCTAATAAGATGACACCTTCTATTTTGGGAATATTTTCATATTTTGATTCAAATGGAAATTCATGGAATGCGTGGCTTATCTACGTATTCGAAGTCATTTTACTATTGAATTAAAATTGTTATGAATGATTTATTTATTATTACTATCAAAATTCGATAAATCGATGCACGTACGGCTTACGGGCAAACCGGTTAACGAGTTAAAAGTTTATTTTACAGACTTTTCATACATTTTACATATACGATCCTTTAATATATTAGACAAAAAGAAATTAATTCGCCATGTTTCATGAAATTTAACTTTTGCATTGGTATCAACAATTCAATGCATTTCAATCTAATTTAAATCATAGCACTGAAAGTTTCTAAAATTTCGTAGAGCGGGAAATTGTCTCAAACAACTTCGTACGTATGTGGAACCTTTCTCGTCCTTTTTCACGAACCCCATCATTTCCTGTGATTACAGGTATCGAAACGTTCTGCCAACATCTATATTCCCAACAACGACACTTGCCACGCGAAGTCTTCGATCTATTTTCGCTCCAGATTCTACGGCAAATTTGCGAAAACCGATCTATTTCGGAAAGGTGAACGAGTTTAGACACCCACCCACACCAGGTCGTTTTCACGCTTAGGTTATCTCTCTAATGAATCCGGTCGCTCTCTGGTGTTAGTCAGAGCGTCGAGGTGAAGATGGTGTAAAAAAGAAAGTTTACACTCCGTTGTCAAGCATGTCTAGAAAGTATTTTTTTGGCTTGTTTTATTTCAGAGATGGATTTTCATTCTATAAAACGACCGCTCCAAAACAATCACAAATGACTGTTATTTCTGAGCACTGGTATTTCACTTTTTGTCAAGTGTACTGGCGCGTAAGCTCATTAACGATAGAGTCAGTTGTGATGCTATTTAGATAAAGAAACGAAAGAGTGCAGAAGTTATAGTTCCGGATGCACTTTTAACTGATCACTCAAAAACTGGTATGTCTATGCATACTTTTAAAGAGAATTTCTCGCTGTAGATGTATTGTGTTTCACATATTTTTCGGTACTTTTTATTGTCAGAACATGCTGTTGTTATTGGGATGAGGTTTTTGGCTTCAACAAAAATCCGTAGGCGAAAAATTGAAATTTTATTTCTATACGGGCATATCAAAAAAATCAGCTTTTAATAACGCGTTGCCATTGCATTTATGAAAGCTCTGATTTAAAAAAATAATTCAATGACTGCAGCAAATAATGATATTATACGAAATAATAATAAATAATACGAATTATACGAAATGAAATAAATAGGAAATGGGAAATTTGTATTGAACAATAAATGCGCGACAGTTTTTAGGATCGTTTGCTATACTAAAGTGACTCCTTCAATGAAGCAATTGAAATGAATGAAAATGCAATTGAACTTTCACGAGCACGTGGTGCTTGGGCGTTCAAGAAATGATGTTCTGATATGATACACCGAAATTTGCATAGCAGATTTCATTTTAAGCTTTTTATTTATTATTATTCTTATCTCTACAACCCTTGCAATAAATCGGTAAAAAAAGCAAACCATCACCAAATTGATAATTCGGCGTATGCAATTTTAAGGTAATTTGAAAATCGCCAAATAAGCCCATTATCTTGGTGGTCTTGACGTAATATAAAAACACGTCATCTCGACGATCTTGGTGTAATTTGAAAACTGTCTAGTAAACCCGGGGATACACTCTTATTGACATTTTATATACAATGAAAGTTGGCTATTTTAGTAGAATCTGAATATTGCGAAGTAAATCAATTATCTCTGCGTCCTTGGGGTGATCATCTGGAAATAATCAAATAAATCTAGGAATGCAGCTATTTTGACACTTGTTGTGTAATGGATTAATAAATAAACTCATTGAATTTATCAGTAAACTCATCATCCTGGAGCAATCTAAAAATCATGAAATAAAGCGTCGAGTCTTAAATATAAACAAGAACACTTTTTTTTTTCATTCAATGAAAACTCATATGTAAGCCTTTATTTTTGCTGAAAGTCTAACAGGAAAAGTTTCATTACTAAAGCCAAGGCACTAATGTTCATTTTCTGTATTTTAACCCAAATATGTTATATTTGTACTTTGAGATTACTTTGACTGAAAAAAGCTGTCTCAGTGAGTAGATATCTAGAGGAGCATTTACAATTACTCGTCTCCATTTTCGATAGCATTATATTTCTGAATGTTTCCAAAATATTGACTAGAATAACATAGTGACGTATCATTTCCAACCAATTGATAAGCATAATTCTCTGGAAATTCTTATCCGCACGTAAAGCAAGATTACGTCCTTACCTACTCCAACCGGTAGTAAAAATTCTCTTTTAACATTGGAAAGAGCCAAGAGTAATTTGAAGTGACGCATGAATCAAAGGATGTGTAAATATAGTGATATACTTGGGGCACTAACTTCATAATCTAGTTAACAACCTCTGGACACGGATGATCACTTTTGTCTAGTGGTTATGTTATTCGGCTTTGGAGCGCGTTGCTGGTTTGGTTCTTCCTCCTTAATCGACCCATCGGTGACCTTGACCACATAACTTCGTACCGCTGTCATGGCGCCATCTCCCCGTAACTAAAAGCAACCGACACAAATCGTCAAACTCACTTGACGCAGCAGAAGTCGTCAGACACTCATGAAGGAGCAACCAAAAACATCGTCAAACTCACTTGACGCAACATTAGCAACTCTCACACGCTCGCCATAACGCTTGGATTTTAACGCAATAAAGTCGTTCGTCTCTCCACCGAATTTATGGGGTGTATTGTGGTATTAGCTTCATAAGCCAGTAAGCAACCTCTGGACATGGGTGGTCACTTTTGTTTAGTGGTTATGTTATGCGGCTACGGAGCCTATCGTCGCTGGTTTGGTCCTTAGCCTTCAATTGCCACATATTGTTTTTTTAATATTTCATAGTATTCTATTTTGGTATCATCATGAATTAGCATTTATGTTTTCAACTTAGTTTTCTGTCTACGTGATCTAAGAGTATCTGCAACACACCACACTGTCAATTTACTTGGAATATGCGAAACAACATATGTTATTTGTGTGACCTCTGGCCACAGATTAATGAATGAAACGCTTTTGGCGCATCGTTTAATATCCTACATTTGCAAAAGTATTTGCAAAACGAATTGAAATATACATCGACAATAATACAGGCTGACTTCTATGCGAAAACTATAAACGGAACAGCTGACAGATATTTTTGAATAGCTTTTAAGTTTTTAAAAGAACATTAAATACTGCTCATGGTTTAATATCCTACCAAGAATCAATGAATTCTTTTGAATTTTTAGCTCTTCGTCACGTCAGGAAAAGATGCTATAAAGATTATCTTCAACTTGCAAAAATTGCCGTAAAAGGATTTTAAGTTTCATTGTATTTCCAATTAGATGCGTATAAAATTATTCTGTGACTTAGCATCGAAGCGATTATGATTTTTACATGCATATTTTTTATTTCCTCCTATGGGTGCATTTCCTTTTTTTAGCCTTCTTTTGATTTGTACCTACTTTGTATGAATGTGAAAGACCACACCTACGTTCTCCTGCCATCTCATTATTTGTAGAATTCCGTTCTTTGAAATTCTGCATGAATACGACCCAAGAAGTCAGAAAATAGATCACGAATAGCTTGAAAGGAAAGTAATATTTCTAATCGACAAAATACGTGATAAAGGTTGAATTGTCCATTCATAATAAGGCCAAGATGATAACCGAAGGGTGTGTCTTTCACGTAGGAGGCGTATCATGCATTTCCCATTCTAAACATCAAAATTAACAGACATTTTTAGATCATAAATTGCAGTATTTAAGAAAATATCACTAAGTAGAAGAAGGCAAATCTGTATGTTTACTTGAAAACGATTTTTTGGAATAGGTCAATTATCTGACTAATGCTTTTTATCGATTGATTTGCTTGTTCGAATCCTGTTTTGTTGCTGAAAAGACATATTAAGAATGGTATCCGAAATTTCGATCAATGATCAGGTGACAAATTCGTAAGCATGTATACCAATGTCCAAACTTCACATCACAACGGATATTATCATGAGTTTATATTTAATCAATAACAAACCTAACATGTGATAGGAAATATATGGAAGATCTGTGATGAAATTAAACCAATACTTTACGATGTGTTGAATCTTCATTCAAAGATTTTATCTAAGGTTTGAATAAAATGATCCACCAGTTACAGAAACAAGTGCATCTGCTACATAGTGTAGAGATTGATTCAATTAACTCGATCCAATGTATTTTGGTTTGGAAATACCAGACGGTAATGGGTTATAGTTATTGCTGTTGTAGTGGTAATGGTATCTTGTTCCAATTTGGGCATTAAAAATAATTATTTACTCGATTAATGGTGGCAAAATGATTATTGTCATTTTGCCGTACGTCACAATGTTTAAGGCTTCCTTGAACCGGGATATAACAAAACCAAAAACCACCGGAACTTCTTCCAAATAAATATTCGACACTTAAATATGTAAGTCCGTAATTGGAAAACTCGCTACATTGTTGTTGTTGTTGTTACTGATGGCAATTGCCTTGGATAAGCACATAGATGGCCTTCAGCGAACTTTAAGCCGAGTAAGCGTCTCTTGTTTATGAAGTAGAGCCAACTAGGGCCAAGAGTACAACTTAGCTACACACTCATCACATTCTCTTTCACAGCCCATTTTCACATCGGGGCACAGTCACACACCTCACAGATATTACACAGATGACCAACCATGTCCTAACCGGAACTCGAACCCGGGACTCCCAGATCACGAGAAAAACGCGCTATCTCTGAACCATAACACCGGCTGCCACATTTTGATACAAATTATCAAACACCCAATCTTAAAAGATATTCGTAAAATTGTTTATAACCACTTTTACGAACTCGCAATATACAGATATTGAAACCGAAAGATTGTCTCCGCTTATATTTAGCGTTAAGGATCAGATTAAAGTTTAAACTGTGATAGCAAACAAGCAATCGTAATATACCTGATAACCTGAAACATTTCATCGATCATAGATATTTTTTCTGATATACATTTTCTGTAATTTGCTTGAATACTCATAGGGTAAATTTGTTGAGCAAACATTTGTCAAAGACATTTCTACACATGATATTCGATATAAAGTCGAATTAAAATTTTCGAGTTATCAATGATTTTGGAAGAAAAATTTATATAATCTATTAACATTTTCAAGCATAAATTAATCTAGAAAATACAGTAAATCTATTTTTGATGGTAAATCATAAATATTGAATAATGATTTAATAGAACTCAACATTTACTGAGATTTTGAATGGATTGTAACAAGACAGAACAAATATTCCACCTCTGAATTTTCATTTTTTTGAAACATTATATAATTACCTGACAATAATATATGAAACGGAGAGTGAAACGTGCTTCAGTGGCCTCTGTCTATTATGAAAAGCTTGCAAAGTTTTTCTTACGGGTTCAAAGTTCTCCCTCCCTCCACCACGTAACCTTTTTTGATGATGATGATGATGATGATATTAGTAAATAATATCTTCATAGACACAATAAAATAAAATCAGTAGAAGCAGTTATGTACCCTAATAAAAGGGTTATTCAACCCTTCCTACTTCAGCATAAAAATGTGGAGCTTAGAAAAGACCGGGAATAGCATGAGTGCTTAGATATTTATTTTCAGAATTCCACTCATTAGAAAAATATGCTTCATAGTATATAATGAAGAAAATCAATAGTATAGTAAGAACATATTATAATGCTTATTATAAGTATTCATAGTATAACTATTTTTGTATCATTGTCTGCATGCCATTTGATAAAGTATACTTACGAAAGATCGCATTAGCGGGCTACATTTGGCGATTAATCCTTGAGATGTGTTAAAACACAAGAAGTAGAAAATCAAATCATATGACATTTTTTCATTTGATAAATCAGAATTTTCTGCAGAATTATAATTTTAATCATAAGATCACACAACAGATCCCGTCTATTTGAGTCGTTGCATTTTTGGATTATCGCGTTAATGTATGTATAGACCAACAAACGATCAAAACTTTGAGGATCCAGTTCCAAATTTGATACAGACCCACAATTTAAACCCTAAATCGGGTCGCTTAATTTTGTCTAGATAACTAGTTTTGTGGTTAACGAGGCCACTGTATTCGAATAATTCATGCAAATTTATTTCTTCTGAATATAATTCGTTCAAAATTTTTACGAAAATTTAGAATTTTGGTATAAGGTACATATACCAAATTTCATCCATCTACCCTTTAGTATTTTTGAACTATCATACCCACAAACAAACAGGCAGAGTTCTAAAAATGTGTTTTCTTGGTTTAGGCACAATTTTTTAACAATAGTAGCGATTTCTCTTTGATGCCGTCTGATACTAAGAGCAAATTGTAAGATCAGGTCAAAATTTCTATGTTAAATCTACGGTGGGGATGGATTTGCTGCGATTTTTTATCCGCCACATTATTTGTGTCTTGAGAGGGAAAAAAACTCCCGATGATTATTATTGCAAAAATAATATATTTGATTTTCATAGCTTATTATCTTTCTACTAAATTTATTGTTTTATATTATTTTGTTTTGTAAATATTTCCCAACTATTTTTTGTTCTAAAAGTTTTTAAGATTATGCATATAATTAAAATCGAATAAAAACAATCTGGTATGCATCATTTTTTAAATAATAAACGATAATTAAAATATTTTTAATTATTTCTTTCAGAGCGTTTGATTTTGGATAGATAATATTAAAACAATCAAATATTTATAAAAAAGGGGAAATTTTTATTTAAGTTTATTATATTTGATCGATATAATTTTATAGACAAGGTGAAATTTCATTTATGTAATTTTTCTGTTAACCTAACATTAAAATTTAGTTCTGTCATTTGGTGTCTAATACGAATGTCTTTATACGAATTATTTTGATTATTAAAACACGTATCAGTTTATAGTGATATGAAAATGCATTTAATTTAAACCTTTTAAACCACGCACTTAATTTATTCATTTTTCATAAAAAGTCAGTTAAAAAGGAAATAAATATCTCTAGTTGTGAGTTCTCTACTTAAATAGCTTCAATAATCAATTATATTGAATTCATTTGCAGCAGCCTAATATTTAATATACAATATTTCTCTTTTTAAAATCACATTTTGCTGTACGTTCATTATTAAATTGCACATTTTGAGTAATACTTTTTAAAAATGTCTAATGACTTGATTTCATTTGCATATTTGGATGCTTAATATATGAAGTTATCAAAATGTAAGCATCTAACAATAATAATAACTAGACTAGAAATAGAAAACGCATAGCAAGCTGATTTGCAAGTCAAGTAATATATATCGTTATAACTAAATATTGAATTAGACTCGTGACAGCGCAGAAAGTTCCATAACCTTTCTATGTACTCTAGAAACATGGATTACTCATTTATCCTACCGCATTTCGTGTCTGTTGCCATTCCAACAAAACAGAAATTATTTAAACCATTAGTAAAAAAGCAAATTATTGCTTATTTGGCGATTCCATTCCAACATGACAAATGATATCTTCTGCAACTCAACCTACCTTTGCTAATCACAACTAATGAACAATAATCACTCAATTAAAAATTCAGCGGTGGTCTCCCTGGGGGAGATGAACTCATTATCTAAATTGAGGGAGGGTAAAAAGCAATGTCTGTGTCTGACAGCGGTTGTCTACATCGGGGCAATCTAAAAAGGAAAGTACAAAACATCATTGTCTCATCTGAACTAATCTGTTGCCTGTCATATATTCCTATTACACAGAAAGGGATATTTTGTCTTTGGTGTTTCTATGTCTGGCAAAGGAAGCCGTTAAGATAGTTTCGAATTTTGCCCGGGTGGTTTATCTATTATGTAGGTTCTTGCGTAATTATTTGTCTGACTCTGTAGTAAACAGCTTCTGGTTCAGATAAGCAACTGTCTAGCAAATATCTAAAAATATTACAATAATTAAGAAGAAAACACAGAATGCAACTTCAAATAATATTCTGACAACCTAGATTATTTTGAGATAAACAAACCCTTATTTAAATTTGAATTCTGAGATGACGTTGACTATGAAAATGCAACTCACATTTCTCAAAACACGATATTAATTTCTGTCAAATTTTAATTATCTCTTCTGTTCTCCTGCCCCCCCCTAAAAAATCTTTCGTGCATACTCTAATAAATTTGTCATGTCAGAAACAGCCTTGCATAGAAATGGCTTACAATAATTAAGAAACACTAACTTATGATCCAAATTTAGCATTTTGTTTGGGTCAATCACGCCATTGTTAACGGGGTTTTTTTTGGCGATTTCTTAGAATGTCTTTAATATCAATTGAAAATTGAATTTGTGCTTTTGTCATGTTTTTTACAACCAAATGAAACAAAGATTTGACACAAAACTGCACTTGCAGACACAAAATCTCATTCCAATTTTCATATATTATTATCATTAGATATCAAATTAATGCTTTTTTGAATTATGGTTTTACAAGTTTTTGAAAGTAGAGATTGACATTTAATCACACGTTATTGGCTTTGGCTCAAAATTAGAGATATGCAGACTTAGTGTAAAAATCGTATACCATATTTCAGCCATCTCACTCAAAGCATATTTTTAAAAAATTATCTTTGTCACATACAGACGGACATTTATCAAAAATAGGTTTTGGGGGCTGGAGGTAATTTAAAAGTTGGAGATTCGTCGAAAACTCGAGTTTGAAGGTTTTGACTAATACTATACTTTCTCTATACTACTTACACGAGAAAATATTTTAAAAAAATTTAACTCAATGAAACAGCTAGCTTCTTGATTATAGAAGGAATTTATTTATAATTAAGTAATGCATATCAAAAGTCAATCTAATTTTTACTTCATCATATACGAAAAGAAAATTCTATAATCATAAAAAAATCAAACTCGTGATTTTGATGTGGCATTTCCTACGTTTCAGATTTCTCCAAGTCTTAAGAGTACATTGTTGGGTACTTTTCCATTAGGCGGGCTCAAGCGAAAAATCACCAAATTTCTTTGGCGATTTCTTGTTTGCAGCCGACTAACGTAAAAATACCCATTTTTGTAATTGCCTTTGTCTATAAACAATATAGCTAAAAATACTTTAAACTAAACGAATGAAATTTCATATATGGTCTTTAAACCTCATTCGTGCTACATATGCAAGAAGTTTGCATGTTTGGCTATTCAAGTACATATGAGCACGATAACTATAGCACATAAATAACTAGAAGGATATCATTTAATACGTAGATTTAGTATCTAAAGTGTAGATTCATATCAAATTTTGAACCAATTCTTTAAGTGGATGCCTGTTTATCGGTCTGTGCTTTCGAATGTATATAAACACGATGGCTAAATTAACAAGATTTTATAAATGAAATTTAGTATGTCTCTGATAACAAACTAACAGTGGCACGATAGCCCTTGTTGTTCATGTAGTTCTATATCTGCGGCTGCTGTTCTATATCTGTAGTGCCTATATCTGCTTTCTTGACAGACGGCCCTGGAATACAATGCATATGCCAAGGTTAGGTGGTCAGCCTAACGGGAACGAAATGCCCCCAGTATTTATTTTTCGGTCATAGCTCTGTGCTGAATTCTGGTTCAGTGTGTCAAAGAAAGGTCTTCAAAAAATAGTTGTCGTCTTAAACTGCACACACTTTATATGTTATTATTCGTACAGCTATGTTGTTGTGAGTGCAAAGTTGTATTTCATTAAATCTATATCGTATTATTTATTGGAAGTTTTTTTTTACTTAATTCACAAATAAAGAACATATACAGCAATCTTACTTTGCGATTTCAAGCTCTAGAGCAGAGGTTATCAAGCTTTTAGACGTTGCGTCCCCCTTTTTAGACTAAGTATTTTGGTGACCCCCTAAAGTTTTAGCTCTGTCTAAAGTTTAGACAGAGCTTTGGAAAATTCAGGTATTAGTATTGGTATCAGGTGTCAGGTATTGGTGCCACATCCCTTGATACTTCCTTTTTCTCCTTATTTGTATCATATCATCTCGAAACTTTCATTGAAAAGTTTACAGATTACATTTCAGTTAAGGTTATGAGTGGGGTTGTGTGGATAGTTAATCCATTCAGTGAGCAAATCGTAAGAAAAGTTGAGCTAAGTGTCAGCCATCATGATCAACTGATAGAGATTTCAAGTGATCAGTCAGCTAAAGTAACTTTTAACAAAGCTTATAGCGACAAATTTTGGATGCGTATTAAAGAGGAATACCCAGAACTGTCCATAACAGCATTAAAAACTTTGATGAAATTTTCTTCATATTACAACTGTGGACAACGATTCTCTATAATGATAAATTTAAAAATAAAATCAAGAAATCGTTTGACACTGGAAAATGACATTGTTTTGTGTATTACAAAGCTCATTAGAGACATTAAAAAATTGGTTAATTCCAAGCAAGCTCATGCATCCCATTAACTAATAGTACACAAAAACCAACTTGTATTTGTATTTAAAGATTTACGTGTACTCTTTTTTAATGAAAACTACAGCAATAAATTAATTTTCTTTAAACTTTTCTTCCACATCTCGTGACCCCAGGGGTTGTCGACCCACCTTTTGATAACCCCTGCTCTAGAGAAAAAACGCCGGCCATCTGGGGAGGGACGGCGGATGCTATGCATCAGGCCCCGCTGTTGAGGGACCCCAGCATGATCAAGAACTGAAATAATATTCTGAACAATAATGGCAAGATGGAAAGAAAAAGGGAGGAAATTTAAGTTGAACAATAGATGGGTTTTGAAATATACATTTACAGATTTATTACAGTTTAGTGTACGTCAGCAACATATTATAAATATAAGAAACGGTAATTTATTTCATCTATTAAGTTAAACTCTGTTAATTGACTCTGTTAATTTCTACTATAAAATGTTTAATATTGTTAGATCTAATCCTGACTATGCCAAGGAAGTGTTCCTGTGGGAGTAAAGATTCGGTTTCATAGAAGAAAATTAATGAAAAAGAAAAAATAATAAGTTCAATATCAAAAAGTTCCTATTGTATATGTTTTCTTGTCTACAAAGTAATTCTGGTAATGAAATCGCTTCGACTTTATAAATTACAACTAAATCTTCTATTCACGAAGAAAATTCCACACAAACTATTGTAACAACATTTATATTGCTTATTTTCTGCATCTACAAAAAGACAGGAAATTCTACAAAAGCATTTAAGTATTACTCTTAAACATTATGCGATACTCATTGAAAAGTCAAAATAGATACGGTTAAATCAGTTTATATACAGTTTGAACAAATTTATAATGCCCTAGAAAAATTTATGGATTCAAATAACAATAATATAGCAGTATCCCAACCTGAAAGTTTATCTGATTTAATACAAGTAATTACATTTATTTTGTGTTTAATAGTATGATTTATAATATTATCCAACATTATCCCTAGAGATAAATCATTCCAAATAAAAACAATTGTCCTCCACTTGGGTTTTAATTAAGTCAATAAAATTAAAATTGAAATCCAAATTTTAAGAATAAAATTTAACTATTTCTTAGAACAAAATAGATAGCTTAATATAAATCTGTCGGTACATTTTCCTGAAAAAAAAAGAAAGAAAAGCAAAGGGAAAATCAAATATCGAAACAGCAGAAGATGAAATTCTAAAAAACTCGGTTGAGGAGTTTAAATGTAAATTTTTAAAACTGTGATTGATACAGTTACATAGCAGATAGATGGATTTATAAGTATTTCAAAATAATCACTGATATAAAAATTTGTGAGTTAAATAACGCTCAAGACATATTGAAATATATACTAATTAAGAATTATAAAGATTTATTTTCAAATGTATTAAAACTTTTCTTTGCATTGCTATGAATGCTGAGTGTTCTTTCAGCAAATTAAAATTAATAAACAATTGTCTTTGGTCAAGCATGTTTACTTACGTAACTCTTAAATGTACTTGATGTATTAAGCATCGAAAAGGAAATGTAATTTTCCTGAAATAATTAATAGAAAAACAAAATTACTCATTATATAAATATACAATAGTAATGTGTTTGTATTTATATATTTTTTAATTTTGCAAAAAGTTTAGGACCCTAAATAGTTTTTTGTAGCCGGGCCCTGGGTAGAGAAGATCTACTCTGAGAAAAAGACTGTTTCTCTATACCTAACCTACCCTCGAAGTATATAAACGACATTGTGGAAATCATTCATATCGTCATACATCATGTTATCACTATTTAAAATTACAAGGTCCATCCCAAAATAAATGATCCAGCTTTAAATCATAACATTAGCCAAACCAAACAAATAAACGAACCATTCCACATACTTTTTGATTACAATGATATTTACTTGTAGAAAAACACTAAATCAACATTTTTCGAGATTACTATAACATATAACCACAATAAAAAGTAAATGCTTAATAATTCTGCTTATTGCATTTAATTATTTAATAATTTTAAGCAAAAAAAATTGTTGAAAGCGATTCATCGAACCAAATTTTCATTCTCAATATATGGATAACAAAGAACATCTATTTACTTTTAAAAATTTATTTTACAGACTTCCTATACATTTTATATTTATGAATAGAGAAGTACAATTCTCTCCATGCATTTGAAAAAGAATATTAAATAAATTCATCTGTAGTTGAAAACATTAAAAAAGGGAAAAGTAAAGTTTCTAATACTTTGGTGAGACTTTTAAGAATATTTCATTAATCAAAGTTATAATAAATTGATTTTCCTAAAACTATTATAAATATGTAATTTCATCCTTTCAACTAACTAAAAACTCGTTTTCTATAGCTTAACAATACGTTTTGTTTGAAAATCAATCACCATATTTCTATTCTAAAATCTCAAATAATAGATTTTATAATTAGTTTTGAGACTCTAATGATATTTTTTTCCAAGCTGGTACATTATATCTGTTACCTTGGGGAAAAAATTATAGATGGCGTTTCTAGGTGACATTGAAACGCCATTAGTTGTTGGAATAAAGCATAAAGTACCAATCGATCACGCCGAAAACGATAATAGCATAATGAAAAAAGGCAAACGGTTTTTCCAACCATATCATCAATTTTATGGTCAACTTGGCTTTGTCCAAAATATAATGAATACCAAATACTGTGTGTGTAGTACTAGGATGGCTTACAATCACGTGCATGATGAAAATTTAATGCTATTAATCAGACAATAAAAATGTGTTTGGCCCGTATAGGAAACAGTAAACAGAAAAATTAATGAATAGGATAAAGCTTTTTTGTTTCTATTTTTCAGATAAATAGATCGATTTATTTAATATAGGTTTTCTAAGAGAAAAGATTAATTTATCAGATTTCCAATGCATTTTACTTTGAAGGTAAACATTTTTACTCGCATACTGAATATGAAATTACAAAATTATATATTTATGAAATTTGAATTATTCATATTGCTTGCAAATTGCCAAGCTGTTTCTAATAATTTATGGCAAATGGAATAAAATGTATCTTTGATTTCATAATTTTATGGAACAGATGAGCTGATATATTAGTTTGAAAAATGTAACTTAACGATACAATATATTAAAATTTGGAAGCAAAAATTAATAAGAAATAAAATGAAATCTGCTATGCATATTTCAATGTATCAGGCCAGAAGATAATTTCTTGAAAGGGCCAAGCCCCACGTGCTCGAGCAAATTAAATTATATTTTTATTCATTTTCATTGTTTCAGTACTACAAACATTGTTTAGTACTACAAACGATCCAAAAAAACTTTGTCTCGCATTGACTGTTTAAAAAAATATCGCATTTCCTGTTTATTTCATTTCATACAATCACTTACTCAAAATGACATTTTTCTAAGATTTATTGGCTGTAGTCATTAACTTATTTTTTTTAATAAGAGCTTTTGTAAATGGGATAGCAACACGTTATTAAAAGCTGATTTTTTTAGATGGTCGTGCAGATAATAATTTTTTTTATTTTTTGCCTACAGATTTTTGCTGCCACCAAAAACCTCATCCCCAAAACAACATGTTCTGATATAATAAAAATATTCAGTTCGCATCGTTTGTTACATTACATATATAAATGTAAGCCAGTCTTTAAACAAAACAATCAAGTTTTTGACGATGATAACTAATCTCTTAGCTTAGTTGTGAATTTAGAATTTTGAAAGTCTATACAGGGTATATTATGAAGTATTTCTTTCAAGGAACTGACTAATTTAGTTTCACATTTGAATGCATTTTTAGATCGTTAATGTTATATTTTAGATTAATTTTTGATCTCATTAATTTTGTGAACGTTTATTTTCTCTTTTTTTTATCTAATACGATTCAAGATTGTATGGCAAGTTTGTACACAATATTATCGTAACATTTTTTCGTTGTTTATAAATATTCTTATAAAAGAAGAGAAAGTAAGAACCATACAAGAATCTACACAATTATATTTATTAAGTATTAATATTATCTTAATATTTTATAATTCGCATACTTAGATTTCTTTCCTTTTCTTTTTTGCAAACTTATTTGTGAACGAGAAAAATAAATTTTCTTAAATTACCTATTGTGGACCCCTCCTTACCTAGAGGTTTTCATATGATGCCTAATTTACCAAGTAGTAAATCCGCTATTGTTTTAATAAACCTCTTGTATCAGGTGAGTTAGCGCTGAGAATAGCTTTAAAATCAGAGAAAATACCTGATCTTCTATAAATATTCACAAAAAGAATTATTTGGAAAGGCTATTTTGGACAGTATTTGACTTTAAAAACTCAGAAATCAAGGAACCATTGTATTTATATATTGAAGTGTTGCCACCTTATTCAAATTCAGAATTTCTCATTTTTTATCCACATTTTGCATCACTGGTTTACAATTCTTCTAATTGATATGAATTGGGAAATTCAAATAATAATAAATAATAATAATAAAATATCATATTGATTCAATATGACACATTCAATAAAAAATCAAAATTAAGGCAAATTTTTTTCAAAATGGATTCTGACATAGACCTCTTAGACTATTCAGGCAAGAGGTTAAATTTTTAAAATTAGAAAAATGAAGATTTGAAACAAAAGAACTTTTGTCTGGTGTCTTTTCTGAATTATAAGAACCAATAAAAATAAGATCTGTGATGCAATTAATTAATAAAAATCAAGGTTTTTTTTTAAAATATGTTTATAGTATTTATAAAATATAATACTTGCTTATAAACTTCGCATGTTAAAAGTATAACTGTTTACAATATAAAGGATTATCTTCTTTCCTTGTTTGGACCCATCCGAGCGTAAAGAAAAATTATTGCCAAACTTTTATCACATCAACCGCTTCTTAAAATGAGAAAATGTTCATCATACCTCAATGTAAAGTAGCACTAAGTAAATAGAAAATATCGTTATTTAAATCAAGATCGCTTAGCTCAGTTTATAATAGCAAGAAGCTCTTAAAATCCTTCACTGACATAATCACAAATTTTCTATCTTTTCCAGGTGATAGTACATTGAATTTCAGAGAGTTTATTATAATATTTAGTTATTTTGCCGTATATAGAAACCTAATGTAACTAAGCGTAATTAATATATAATTTCAGCTTGATATTTAATAACAGAATTTAAGCTGTAATAAATACCCTTCGAAATAAACGTTTTTATTTTAACTGAAAATTACTTAATTCGAAAATACTCTTTCTATGCTACCAGATAAACATGAAGGACAAGTAATCAAAAGAAAAATCTATTTTGCAAGGAAGTAAGCTTCATTCGAACATTAAAATGTCCTGAAACGTCATACATTTTAAGTTTGGTCTACATAATTCATATAAAAGATTTTAAAAGTGTGATTTAATTTCTCTATTTTCTTAAGAATTCAAAATTTCTATATTTATTACGCAAAACATATTCATTCTGCTTTAACAATTTTATTCCACGTCATTAAATCCTTTGAGAAGAATCCTTCTATGAAATATTTATGGCCAGATATTCTGGATTAATTTATAAATTTTGGACTTGACAGCATTCATCCCAAAGCTTCCCATTTTCAGTTTCACAAATTCTGGTGACATAAGTAACACGAGTGAAGCCGATGACGATTTAGCTGTGTTAATTAGAGAGCATCTGTATATTTCTTTCCAAAAATCACTTACCTGCTTGTAAATCGAAGATATTCGAATTCCCATCAAGAGATTGTCATCCGCTAAATACGCTACTTGTGGTTTTGGTGGTGGATTAGGGACGATTTTACTGCGCATTCTCCACGGATTCGACGATTTCCCGCTGAATCTAGAAAAGAATGCTTCCATAATTAAAAATGAAATTTATATATATACCGAATTTTTTAAGCATTTAACTCTTTTTACAATGACGGTATTTGATATAATTAATGAGTTCGATGACAGTGAATGTCAATGTATGGAATAAATCGCCAAAAATTTTACAAAGCAAAAACGTTTGATAAAAAATAAAACAATAATTACTAAATAATGTTGAGAAATGAATGAAAAGGTATGCTTTGTATATTTTAATGATAGAATGCTGAAATATTTTAAATTAATCAGCACTTTTAGAAAATGATATATTTTTATTTTAAAGAAAATGTTTCATCTGTCTTTTTGTAGGTATTTTCGTTTTGTTTAGCTATAAATAAATAAGGATGCTTCGTTCTAATTCTATCTGAATTGATATTTTGAAATGAATTTATAAAGTTGTTTCATTATGCAGTTAGTTTCATAATAATGATGTATTTTATAGATACAAATAGATAGATTTATAGATAGATCAATAGATTTATAGATACAAATAGATAGATCTTTATAGATTCAGGATTCTGAATGAATGCCAGTTCAATGATATTCACTATTAACGACAAATTATGACGACTGTTTCATAACTTGGCGACGAATTTGGCGATAAAAATACAAAATCTTGAATATTCGAGAATCTAAGTGATATTTTCATTAGGACTCGAGTTCTAACGTTTGTTCCAGAAAATAGATGCGCTGTCACTGTAACTATAAAAGGAGGGGCGCAGAGAGAGTTGAGTGGAACGAAAGTAAGAATGATCAAGTGAATTCGTTCATTTAAATGTTGATCTCTAGCTAGTTTCCTTACAGTGTTTTGCGCTGTTGCTAGTCAGCAATATGCTTTTTGTATGAAATTGATATCTTCAAGCACTGTTTTGTATAGGTTTCGTATGGGCTGAATTATGTGTATTAAATTTTCATGTAAAAGAAGGCATCATTATACGTTATTAAGTCTTTTTACTTATCACCATATACCCACAGAACAGATTTTTAGACCACAATTTTTACGCCAGCTTATGAATCAAAATTCATGATGTAAAAGAAGTATTACATATTCTGTTGGAAAAAAGTAATATCGGAGAATTTTGGTACTCTCTTCAAAAAATAAAATTGAAGCAGATCTAAAATGTGGAGTTTCGTCATAATCTGAGAAGATAATTTTTATCGATCATGACACTATCTTATATTTCCGAAAATAAACCCGAAAAAATAAAAATATTATGTCAAAGTATATTAATAACAACCTTATTTCTAAATTCTAACTGCACTTATGTTTACAGTAGTTACGAAATATTTAGCTTCGCGTCCATTTGAAACTGGACGTCTCATTCATCTATTAACGTGAATTAAGTCCGTCTTTGATAATAATTAATGATGCAAAATAGAGATATTCCGCTGAATTCACGGAATTCATCATTCCGTATTATGCTCACGTAAATTACTCCCTGAAACCTTAAAAGTTCGACTCCACTGAAACCAAACATCGACTTCAATGAACGAACAAGCTGTTGGCATTCTCCAGTTCAAATTTCTGATGAAATTCATTGAAAGACTCAGAGTGTATTTTGACTTATAAGCTGAAATGAATTCTCATATACAAATAGCTTCAAAATGATATTGATACTACATTCTGCCCTACTTAAAAGAGTTACATTCATCTGCGACTCAGTAAAAGTTTTATTTTTGGAGAATAATATCACATAGATCATTCCTGTTTGCATTGTGTTTTAATTAATTTGCTTTACTCAATTAATAAACTATTTATGTGTTTCGTTTAAGTAAAAATACCATTTAATTTCGGAACTACTCGAGAATTATTTTAAGATGGGACGCTAAAATTTTACCCTGAAGTCAGATGATAATAATTAAATCTGAACCAGTATAACTGTCTCCGAATTTCTATATGCCAGGAGCATGAAGATTGTTTGATCTTCAACAACATATTTAATACATTCCATGTCCTTAGATATAATGAATATCCAATGTATTCAAGTCTCAAACCCTATGTCTTCTAATGAGATGATCAAGGCCTTGAAATAGAGCAGTGGCCTTCATTCCCCATCTATTCAAAATAAGTTTTAGGGAGATATGTTGACCTACTAATAAAGTTTTGCTTTCAGATCTGGCGGGTTCCAAGTTCAAGACCAAATTCCACCGACAAACCGTCGTGTAATCTGGGCTGGTACACGTTAAATTCGTCGTGATCAAACGTTCTCCTGCTGGTTGGTGCTTTAGCTCGGAGAGAAAATTGCGAGATCTACCCCAAAATAGTCCTCGTATTACTTTAAAACAGGACGTTAATATATAACTGAACTGAACAGAATAAAATTTTCAAGCCTGTTCAAAAGTTAAAATTTAGAGCAAAAACAAACAAAAAGATTTTAAAGCTTGTAATAAGTAATGTTTTTAATTAAAAATACAATTTAATTTTGAATCGTATCCAGAGAAGAAATAAATAATAATTTGTAATCGCGTAGAAATAAAGAAAATATGAGTTTAAGAAGATAAAATTGGATGACAAACAATAAGACGAATCCTATAAGAACTTCCAAAGATACGAGTACATTCTGAAAAGTTCAAAACAGGAAGACAAATACCTTCTATTCTTGTGTGATTCCTCTTTCCGTCCTTTCTATTTTCTACAAATAAAAGAATACTCATTTTCAGCAGAAAATTCAATTTCAGACAGAATACTCATTTAAAGAGGATAAAATACGTTCCAAAGAAATGCAAATGAACTCAATTTAAACTCTATTCAGGAATTTTTTTTCTGTCATAACCGTACTTTATATTTTAAAAAAAATATTCTACCACAAACAGCATTGATTGGATGCAAAATTAAGATTTAAATGACACATAGATAAAGTAACAAATTCAATAATATGCCACTTTAAACAATAAAATGTTTTTCTCCTGAGAAATTAGAGATTTTGAGAATGACAGGCGACTTAAATTCTAATGCTCCTAAAATAGCACGTTGTTTGAAAAATAAATTATCTATAAAAAAGAAAATTTGTTTCTACACTCTATTCGTTCGATTCTTAATTTCTGATTCTTTTAAAAAGAATAATAATATCCGGATATCCGGAAAAAAACAACTGAATACAAATAAGTAAACTTTATGTATGAATGGGAGCAGATACAAATGTGTGTGTCCGTACGCCCGTGGTTTTTCTTAAGTCCACTGGGACTTTACTTTTACCATCACTTGTTTTATCAGCTGAACTGATAGTTTGGAATAATGTTCAAAACTGACTCCAAACCCTATTTTTCAAATAAATTAATTTTTATTTCAGTATATTTAAGAACAACTGATATAACTTTATAATGAAATTTAACCACTTCTAGAAAGAAACCAGCAAGAGGGGTCGCATCAAACTTCTCTCTCATAAAACAGTTATCCTCCTTAACCTAGTGAACATTAGATACGATTGAGAATGTCTGGCATGACATTGGCGAATAATATAAATATATAAAATATAAATATTTGAAATGAATGTAACTAGTTAGCTGAATTATCTAAAATGGGATCTTTGGCGATTTTTTGATGATTAATTACCTATGTATTAGCTAGTGATTAATAAACAAGCTTCCGAAAATAAAATATATATTTTTAATATTTTAACACCTTTTTTTTCCCTGGAAGGTTGTAACCTAAATTTGGCAGTGAACTATAATTGTAGGTATAAGAGCAAATATTAAATATTATTTTTTTAAAAGAAATTACTAGGTTTTTTTTTAGTCAGTCATTGGTGTTACATGTCTATTAATACAAATCGACAAATTCTCGACTTTTTGACAGAATTTGTGAAAAATTTGCAAAAAAAATACATTTTAAATGCTAGACCCACATGCCGAGTTTCATTCATGCGGGTTTTTCCATCTTGTAGAAACTGTAAAGACGAGAAGGGTCGTATTCCTGGGAACCAAGGAAGGCTGTGTTGTTGTTGTTGTTGTTACTTATAGCACTTGCCATGGACAAGCCCCGCTGATACATCAGCAGAATTTAAGCCGGAAATATACGTCTCTTGTTTTATAAGTAGCGCCATCTAGGGCCAAGAGTACGACTTAGCTACACACACGTCACAACCCTTTTTAGGGGGCGGACTACATTCACGCAAATCATTCATTCATCTCAGATCGTAATTTAGACCTGGAACAGGGAACGATCACCCCTGGCCCAGTACCCCCAGTGATATTACTCTCGATATGGAGGACTTTGCGACCACGAACAGATTTAACGAGCGCCAATCGCCAAACACTCGGGGATTGTTTTGGCTGGTGAGCTTCGAACCCGTAACCTAAGGAGTACGAGTACAACGCTCTACCAACCAGGCCATCCCGGCCTAAGGAAGGCTGTAAAGACGTGAAGGATCGTATTACCTGGGAACCAAGGAAACTGTAATGACGTGAAGGATCGTATTGCCTGGGAACCGAGTAAGACTGGAAAACCCAGAAGGATCGATTTGCCGGTGACCGCCAGGTGGCGTAGAACTGGGGGAGGCTAAAAAACAAGTTTGGAAAGAGAGAAGAGAGTCGATAAACAGAAGAGTCTGTTCGAGTCGTCGAGATGTGTTGATCATTTTTTTTCTTCCTATTTTTAATTGTTGTGCTGTGTATTTGTGTTGTGTGTTGTGACGTCCTAGCAGAAAATAAAAAGATGTCTAAAAGTTGTGCTTCATCTTTTCGACTCCAGTACAAAACCATATTCGCACGCGCTTGAGCAGCCGGATAAATGGAATACCTCTCAATGGATGTCATTCCATCTTTGATAAAAATCCACAGTTTAAATACTGAGATCATATAGAAAATTTCGTCAGTCCATCTCAAAACCGTTTTTAATTATTTTGTTCACAATAAGCATATATAATTCGGAAAATGTATTTGGAATTTTGTCGGTGTCGACGAGGATATTCTCCACAACTAGAGCTTGGACGTTTACAATACTTTTTCCTTGCATACTTCGTGTACGAGAAAGCAAAAGGTTTTCAAAAGGTAAAGTAAAATAAAGTATATGAAATTATATATATATATATATATATAAAATAAGTTTTTGAAAATATTTCGTGAAAAAGAGAATTACGCCCTTTTTCAAAGAAATTTGATGTTGAAGGGAACCGCCCTTTGTGTTCCCTTCAACATTACTTAACATATAAATTACATTGTATGATCTAATATGAGGGAAAGGAAGTTATCGGCCGAGTGGTTAGTGAGCTAAGTTTGTTAGAGATGCTAAAGGACTGAAAATCTAATGAATTAGAGGTATACCATTCGTATCACACCTTACACTATAGGAAGTAATTTGCTGAAACATTATTAGAAAAAAAATATGTTTTGTAAAAAAGATTGAAATGAAAATTGCTATGCATATTTTAATACATCATGTCGGAAATCAATTTCTTGAACGGCCAAGCACCACGTGCTCGTGCCAGTTAAATTATATTTTTATTTATTTTAATGGTTCCATTGAATCAGTCACTTTAGTATGGCAAACGATCCAAAAAAACTTTGTCTCGCATTTATTGTTTAAAAAAATATCACATTTACTATTTATTTCATTTATTCAATTGCTCAAACTGAGATTTTTCTAGGTTTTATTTGCTGCAGTCATTCACTTATATATATTTTTTTAATCGGAGCTTTTGTAAATGCAATGGCAACGCGTTATTAAAAGCTGCTTTTTTGAGGTGCTCGTGCAGATAATAAAACTTCAGTTTTTCGCCTACGGATTTTCGTTGACGTCAAAAACCTCATCTCAAAAACAGCATCATGTTCTGACATGATAAAAACTTTAGAACAACTGCTGTCAGAGTCCTGGCATATTGATAGTGCGTCTTCCCCGTGATCTGGGCGTCCCGGGTTCGAGTCCGGTTCGGACATGGTTGTTTTTATATGTTCTATCTATAAGTTATGTGTATATACGCCTCTGTGAAAAGGGGCTATGCCAGCGAATGTGATGAATGAGTAGCAAAAGCTGTAATCTTGGCCGAGTTGGCGCTACTACAAAACAAGAGACGCTGAGTAGGCTTAAATCGTTGGCTACCTCAGCGATCTTGTCGTTGGTAAGTTCCATAAAAAACAGCAACAATAACAGAACAGCTGCTAGAAAATGAACTTTTTACTGACTACAAATTGCTGACATGCAAAGTTCTCATTCTTTTTTTAAAGCATAGGGAACTTTAAACTATAGGCTTTATCCACTAATCGATACAACCCCTGATATTAATAGTTCCTTTTCATGTTAAATCTTCTGGAGTTCTCCTACGTAAATTATTTCCCCATTTTTTACCAAGTGAATCTTTAAGAAAAGAGTTCGCACAATAAGCTTTATGCGTCCTTTTCACAGAAAAAGATTCCGGCTCGATCTATTTGCGGAAAAGATGAACAAACTTAAAGATGATGACATCCACAGCAAAGCACAGTTGTCAATATTGAAAAAAAATATACATCTTTGAAAAAAGTTTAAAGAAACTCACGCTGAGATAAGCCCCAGGCGTCACGTTTTTTAGATGTCTCTGTCAAAATTTTGAACAAAAGGGAAAAAAAGAGTTTGAATTGAATAAAGAAAAACTAAAATGATATCAGTTTAAACCCATTCAGAATAAAATGAAATCTTCTTTAGATATTTATAATAAAAGAATTGCGTCTGCATTTCTATTGTAAGTTTCTGATCAAAAAGATAGTTACATAGGGGCATCTGTCATTCTTAAACAGATTTTTAAAAATACGTAGAACCGATTTTTGGGAAATTTGGAACTTCTTATATTTTATTTATTTAGTTTAGATTAAAATTTGGAGATTTTGAGAAGACTTTCCCCTTAATCGTCGTGTACATACATCATATGGGCAACGAATTATCGCTTCTGAAATGTGCAAACTGAAATAAAAATCATTCAAAACTGGTTATAATTCGTTATAAATAATTATATTCAAACATAAAGTACTCTACTAACTTTTAAATGAATTATTAAAACAACAGATGTATGACATGGAAACCATATTCTAAGTGGTTAATAAAAAACAGCAAAACTGTTTAAAAGTTGTTAATATTTATTAAAAAAAGAATACAACTTATAGAAATCCAAACAATTTTAGAGATAGCCATTAAATTCTTACATAAAAATACCATGAAGCGCAAGAACATTTTTTAAAAAAAATGTTAATATTTCATTAATGAAAACTCCTTATAGAAAAGGTTATTTTATCGTGAGTGCTCCTTTTTCATCTGAATGAAAATACTGTAACCTTTTAAACTCATTTTATTTGTTCAAAGAATATTATTAATTCCAAGATCATTTATTTGAATGTGTAACATAATGCTTGTTTCAACATATTTTTCGACTTTAAACAACACGATGCTTGCAAATTAATATATCTCTAATAAAAAGTCAATTAGACTGTTGTATTATTCAAATTAGTCTCTTATAATTCACATCAAACCCACATAATTATTCTCTAATTCATAACGCATCTTTAAAAATTAAAAATCAAATAGACATCACAGCAAAATTATAGACAAATATCCATTAAGTAATGTAAGATATTATGTTTGTAATAAGGCAATAAGGTAACTTTAGATAAAATCGTTTTATATTATCTGAAATATTTTGTTAATTTTAAGAAGTATATATATATTATAAAAATGAAATAAGTAGTTAGTCTAGTTAAATAAAGGAATGCATTATAAATAATCTAGTTAAATTTCTTTCCTACATTGACTATGGCTCTTATTCTTTTCGAGTATTGATCATTTATTGCAAGATGTAAATTCAGGCAGTATTTAATCCTTGTGTTACAAATTATACTGATCACTAAAGTAGTCATTTTCATTTAAAAAGTTGAACGCATTTCTTTATATTATTTAAGAAACAACATAGTGATAAATTTTCGTCCAACTTTAAAAATATAGTTTTTTTTCTCAAAAGTAAGTAGTTAATTTTTTTAAAAAAATCTGGAAATACATCCCTTATTTATTTTATAATATATGGAAAGGTTACAGTATTAATGATGTCCTAATACCTTATAGCTCCTAAAATTTGCATATTTAAAATTTATTCGTAAATAATAACTTTTTATTCTCCTACCTTCGCTTCCCTTGCAACAGAGGTCAAAATTAATTTTCTAGTCTTTATAATCAAAAATGAAACAATGAAAATGATAATTTATACATATTCCCATTTCTTAATTTATTCTTTTCTATTCTTATTTTTTTCTAAATAATATTATACAAAATTGAAAATGAAGTTCATTAAATACATAAAAAACGGATTTATGTATTTAACTTTCCATTTAGATTAGCAACTGTAAAAATAGCAGTTCTCTTTCCATCCTTTCTAAAAAAAATTTAGAACTGACTCTGGGCTTCAAATTTCCACTTTAGCAATATAGAACATGTTTCGGAGCCGAATAAAAAAAAACTGCTCATGTTAATGAAAGGCGTAAATAGTTATATAGTTGTCATGGTAATGTAATTACAGTTTAAAAGTGAATTTACAACAAAGAATATAAAGATTTTAATAATTTATCCATAAAATTTCTATTGGTCATTTTTTATGCTTCGAAATCTTATCCGTTTCCTTTTAAAACTTTCGTCCAAGTTTGTAAATCCATGGATATTTTTCTTTGAAAATGTACTCAACAGCTTTTTTAACAAATTTATAAAAAAATGTGTATTAAACTATCCATCAAAAATGTTAATATTTCACATTGGAATTCTACTCCTGAATTTGTTTAGAACATGAGATAGTTTGATCAAATCTTTTAACAAAAAGTGCAATAAAATTAACACCAATTTAAAAATTTAATTTAATGTTTCATAATGTTGATTGATTGTCTAAACACTCATATGTAATTAAATCATAATAATTAGTCTTAAAAGGTTCCACTGTTTTTTTCTCCTTAAAATACTATTTACGACCATCATATTTAAAAATCCTTTGTTATTTATAGAATGTAACGAAATTAAAAACCAGATGTTGTAATAAATGATGCTACACTCTATATTTTATATTTACAATTGAAAAAAATGATGGCAAATAAGTTATTTGTCAAACCAAAGATTATTTTATTTGTTTAAAATTTTCAAATTATCGGGTATCATATATTTTAGAACACATTGTCTTTTCAAAAATTTATTTCAAGTTAAAAATAACTATTCATTATAAAGAAAGAATCATTGGGTATCAATGTAATCATGTAGAAATTAAAATCATTAAAAGGATTATCAACATCACTTAATCTAGTAAATGTGCATTAGTATTTAGTGTAATTAATCATTTCATATTTCAAAGCAGAAAGTTCTATCAATAAATTTTTATCACTTTGTCAAAAATATATCTTAATTTCCATTAACACTTTCAAAATAGCTTTTATTATTATTATTAATTAAATTTTAATTTAAAATACTTCAAAATAAATATTTTATTCGATTCTGTTTATATGCTCGTCATTTAATTAAAAAATTCAAGATGTGAAAACATGCTTTTGTCACAGACTTTATTTATGTATTAAGTTAAAATTTCCTATTAAAGTATTTTAATTCTTCTGTAAGTCTAAAAATGTTGGAAAAAAATAATTCTCCCGAATTTATAATTCTAATTGTACTTGACTCTTGTGTCTTAAAAAATAAAAATTTTGAAAATAATTCAAAATTCTATAGAAATAATAATTTTCAAATAATAAGGAAAAAAATTCTTTGTTCTGTCAACTGAAATTTTACTGAAAAATATGTTTCCAAATAGGTAAAGAATTATAATTAATTCTAAGTTAAAATTTTCATAATAAATTTGATTTGCAATAAAGGAGAATGTGTACCCAAACTTTTGTACTTTTCTTTTCTTTTTTAAATATTCAAGTTCATCTACCCTTTTTCTTTACTAAAAATTTATTTGAAATTAAAGTTTATTATAAACTCTTATAATTACTTAAGTTTCCGCGATGAAACTTTCAAACGAGAAAAATACGAATTAATGCCTTTTGTATAATTATGTTTAAGCCTTATTTTATGAATCATACTCGCCTGTAATCAAAAATATTATAATTAATTTTCGTTTGCATTCAATATCCAATAATTAGTGTCCCGAAATGGCCAAACGTTTTAATGAGTGAAACAAAAATGTCTTTTTATAATTTATATTAAGGGATTATATTTGGTTAAAATAATGCAGGAATGCTCTCAATAAGTAGCAAATATTTCAAAAATCAAAATTTGTTCAATTTTGTTGCTTTATTTGTGAATGGGCGAAAATTTCTGTGATTAAAATTATGCCAATTTTCTTAATAGATGCATGCTCTTGGTTTAGGACTTTTGTTATGCTATGTTTATGGAGAATTACGAAACTCGACGAATATATGAACAAAAGTAATTTTTAAATTTTTGTTCCGTTTTGTAAAAAAAGACAATTGACTAAACTCATTAATATTGTTCAATTTTAAAGAAAAATTAAACAATATTAATTTTTAATAACATATTATTTATTAAACAATATTAATTTTCAAAAATTAAACAGCAACAATTTTAAACAACAAACGATTTCTACGCGCAATTTTTTAACGATTCTAAATGGTTAGAAAATTTAAATCACATTTATGTAATTAAATAGGCATAGAAATAAGTTAATACTGAACCAAAATTTTTAAGTTTCCCATAAGTTCCTTGAAAAAAATCCAAATTCATTAGCATATGAGTATTTCCTAAAATAATGCTTAAAATGTTATTTAAAAAATTATTTTCGCCCTTTGCTTTAGAAAATAAAACAAAAATCAGTTAATGTATTACACTTTAAAACATCAAATAACAACGTTTTGAGTGTAAGTAAATACTATGGTGAAATCTGAGTTTGTAATATTCAATTCGGATCACTAGAATCCTATAAATGTAGGATTCACTTGCAGATAAATGACTCAAAAATATATTTAAAATTTAAACTTTATAAAATTACAATACCGTGACATCAAATATCTGCACGTATGTTACAGCATTTGTGATTAATCGGTTATTTATAATGCTAACCTCTGTTTTTAGTAATAATGACTGATTTAAGATTCGCTTGCTATTAATAACTTCTAGCGATTATTAATACTAATCGCAATTATTATTAATAATAAACGATCAATTATAATGAACGTAGAATATATATTAAAATATACATAAGTGTTCATTTTTCAAAGACTAAATAATACTTCCAAAAGTTATTAAATATTTTTGAAAGCTATAAATTCAATATTTTATTTTAAAAGAGCAGGATTCGATTTCCTTTAACAAATTATATTACCTTATATAACTTGAAACACTTTAAAAGTAAGTAATAAATTGATTAAATATATAAAAAACCATAATTTAACTTATAAATATTTGATACAAAAGAATGGCTGAAAAGGAAGGGGAAAAAAAGAATCTTACCAAAGCCGTGATTATCAGCAAATACATAACTATTCAGGCAATTTTTCTTCAAAAAAGTGCAATGATAGGAAATTCTCTGAATGTTTGTCCTTTTATCTACCATTAAAAGCAAAAAACGCTAATATATTGCGAACTATCTCAACTGTGCTCATTTGGATGCAAACGAGTGCTCTAATGAAATCTAAGAGCGGAATAAACTTTTCCAGACCATCGCCGCGGCGGGAAAACTGAGACAGAACTGTAATCAAAATCGGGCGCTTGTAGCGCCCCAGTTGTTCCGACTCCCCCACCTTATGACAGTGAACCTGACGACTTCGTCCGAAAGCTATGCCCCAAACAGCAGACGATAGGTCCTATCGCTTAGAATATTGTGTGTTAAAAGTCGCTTGTCATCGTTCCTCGGAAGCCCATCTTTTATGATTTATCGCCTCCTCTTCACGTTATTGCGCATGCTCTCTCATTTTTTTCAGGAGGGCCGTCAGTGTTTGTTCAGCCCCTGCCGCTTGAAATGGGGTGGGGGACAGTGCACGTCATACATAATTGCTCGGTCGTAATCGTAAATTATGTTTTGAGTATATGGGCTAAAAATAAAATGGGGTGGCGTGGGCAGCAGAGACGCAGATGGTGAGAACAGATACCACTCTAGACTATGGACGGGACTTCTTAAAACACCTGGACCCGAATATGACTTGAATTTAGTCCATAATAAAAAAAAAAATAGACTGAATTCTGTTATTCATCTGTGTCCCATTTTCAAAAGCACTTGCCCAAGTGAATTTATTATTATTTTTTAACCAAAATAATCATTAACATTTCTTTTGTTGGAATGAAGAAGGCATATAACTCGTTCCTTATTTTTAAATATTCTATTCCATTGAAATTAAAAGTTAACTGTGCATATTTTTTTTTAAAAAAAGCAGTAAAATATCAAAAGATAAAAGGAAATATGAGTTTCTAGTTCGAAATATGGTGGCATGATAATTATCTTGAACTTGATTGTATCGTCAGTGCTTTCAGAGTACAATTTTTTTTTTCAGATTCATAAAAATAAATGCTAGGCGAAAACCATTTATGAATTTCTTTTTTATTTGAACCTTACACAAAACCATGTCACTTGACATAATCGAACAAAATCTGGTTCTCGTGTTCCTTAGCATTCCTAAGGATTAACTGAATTATATATATTAAAAAAATCTACAATCTTTCAAAGAAGGTTTAATGGAAGTTGAATAATATCATGCGATATCACCATAACTTTGTTGTTGTTGTTGTTGTTTCTAATGGCACTTGCCTATGGACAAGCTCGCTGCTGGACCCAGCAGCAGATTTAAGCCGAGTGAAGCGTCTCTTGTTTCAAGTAGGGCCAACTAGGGCCAAGAGTACGACTTTTGCTACACACTCATCTCATTCGCTTGCACAACCCCTTTTTACAGGGGGGCACATTCACACATCTCACAGATAGTACACAGAATAACAACCATGCCCGAACCAGGACTCGAACCCGGGACCTCCTGAACACGAGGCAGACGCGCTACCCCTGTGCCAGCAAGCCGGCACCATAACTTTAGAGTATATAATTGAACAAAAAAAATTACATCAACCTAATTTTTTTAATTAATTTTCTTTTATTTCTAAAATATTTTGTTTTTCTAATTTTAATTAGCTTTCCAAAAAAATTTGTACAATGCTATTATTCAAATTATTAATTACGATTGATGAATTTAAAGCGCGTTATATTCTTGAATATAAGAATTAAAAAATTGTATGTAAAATTATATGCATTTTCTATTTCTGTTATGCATATAGAACAAATAAAAGCAGGCGTTACCAGCAAGTCCAAAAGCCAATCGTTTTAATAACATAGAAACTTAAGTTTTCACAAGTTTACTGGCTATTCACAAATAAATCACTTTGATAAATTGCACAATTCAATTAATAAATATTTCTTTCCTGCCTTTGATAAAATACTGCTGATTGACAGTGTATTAATACGATTTCGAATAAGTTCTAATTATTAAATTTTCTAGAGTAAAGTACTATTAAGAGCTGCTTAACCCCTTGACATACGAATTCATTTAACTTTCTTCTTAGATTACATATCCTATTTCGGTCGTTAATTTTAATTTTTAAAAAAATAATATATGGAACATTTGGGATATTAAAGTGTTTCGAATTGATTTTTACGTATTTACATAAATACTTAATTCTGTGGCTTAGTTTCAGACTTGAAACTAAAAATTCAGTAATTCGATGCACGTCTCAGAAAACGTCATTGTAGACGAAGAATTTAAGCGGTCGTAATAGGGAGGTTGTAAGACAGTGAATTCCTTTGAATATTATATCATTTTGATAATATCAAATATACTGGTTCAGAAACGAACATTTTCGAATGCAAGCAAAAATATACGCTTAACACGTTCACTACATCATTTGAAGTTATCGAATTTTAAGTATAAAATGACTCTCTTTTATATTGAAACAACATTCATATTTAATTGATATTCATGTACAATAGTTTTTTACTCCGCTTATAAAGAAACATCTGTGAATCAGTTTCCCTATACAATGAGGTCATTTGCACTTCCCAAACTGGCTTCAAATTTGTTGCCTTATGACCAATACAAATGAGCTTATAAATAGTTAATAATTAATCGATTAAGGTAATAGGATTTGTAAAGAAATCTAAGGTAATTTTTTTCTCTATATTTTTTTATTTACGTCATTTTAGAAAATATGACAACGTTTTCAGGTTCAGTTCTCCGTACATTTTATATGATCTATATTCAGTTTTTTGGTGGGGGGGGGGGTCTTAAAATAAACGCTTGTGGTCAATTGTTTATTTCAATAAGGTGCATTTAAATTTGATATAAATATTACGAATTACTGTAAGGTATATCAATTAACAATCATTGATAAACCATGAAATCCTGTTTTTAAATTATCCTCAGAACTTTCAATACTGATGCACTTCTCAACACTAAAATGTGAAATTCAGAAAAATGAGGGATTGGATTGTTTATATTATATATTGATCGATCTGATCGCTATTCTTATCTAATCGTTTTTAATTTTTTTGGAGTAATACTGATTATAGTTACACTTCATAGCTGCCATAGTAATACAAAGTAAGAATGAAATCCTTTTTGTTAGCTAACGATTCTGTGTATCGGCGACTTGTTTGACAGTTTTTGAATGTAATTATATGAAATCCCATTCTAATTGGTTCTTCTTATATCGTATATTCGGGGGAATGAAAGAATGACATAATTAATGCAAATATTGCATAAATAACTTTCTTTATTATTCGTTTTATCTGCATCCAGAAATAACGACTTTGATTTATTATTTTTAATTTTAGAAACAATATTTTCGAATTACAAAGACGATCCATCAACTATATCCTGCTATAAATTACCTTCATTAAATTTTCCCTTTTTTTCCCTCCTTTGAATTTTACAATATTTTTGTCTGCAAGTTTAACAAGGGAAATATTAATTCGGTATTAATATAAAATATTAATACTAAAAATAAAAATCTTCAAAAAAAGAATTTTTGCAATAGTTTACTTTGCAAAGAATAATAATTAAACTTCATTTAAAATAACTAGTAGTAATCAAACAAAATATATGTTAAGTGGTTCCCTGTCCATTCTTATGTTCTCAAATGACGCTAAATATTTCGATTTACTAAATAGAACTTCAAAAATAATAAAAATATATTACTCTTTATAACTCTAGATATATTCAGAGTCATTAAAATGATGATTTAAGCATTTTAAAAATACTGAAGACAATAGTAAAAACACAGAATGGAAAGCATTTCATTCAAGATTTTGTTTCAGATTTATAACTTTCAATCAATGGTAATCACAGTGTCTGTAGAATCTTGACTATTGTTGCAGTCTTTAAAATTCTCTGGGTCATCATGATTCCTAGAATCTTTATGACTGGGCGATTCCTCTTCATTTTCAGTGTTAACGGAAGTCTTCGGTATTGAGTACACATCCAAAATAATTATTTCTGGTTTTTGCACCGATTTGGTAACGCTTTTTTGATGATCATCATGATCTCTTGCATCATAATTGTAATTGTTGGATTCCATATCCTTTGCAGTGGCAACAGATGTCTTTTCTTCACAAGTAGGACAATTGGGAAATTTTGATGTCGCCACGTAGCATCGATTGCAAGTCTGTGAAAGCACAAAAGCATGCAAATAAATATAGAAAAGTACATTTGAAACCAAAAAGGAAAACAACACAACTTGATCAAAGATAACATTAATTTCATTTCTGTCGTTAACTTTTGAAAGTAAAAGGCTTTCACTATTGTATATAGATAAAAGTAATATTATCTTATATGAGTAAATATTTTTAATTAATAGGATTTCAGTAAATACAATTTGAAAATTAAAATTTCTCAAAATTATTCCAAATTTTTTCATGGATGCCTAATTTTAAAGTAATCCAGGATCCATTTTAGGTGAACCTAATCATTGTGAAAACCATGACGGAATAACATGAACGGTACCTAAACTGACTATTACTCCTTCAACGAATTTATTTATTATTTCAGAGGAATCATTTCACTCTCTATGAATATAGTATAAAATATGCCTTGTACAAGACATATCTTCTGAGAAATCGAGTTTCAAAAACAAGATTCTCACAAACACATTGTGCTAATTAATTTATATACAAAGCTTAATTGGTTATATGTAATAATAATTAAATTCCATAATATAATCTTCATGTTTTTACAGCATAAATAAAGTTATTTGGTCTACTATTAAACACGAATAGGAGTGAAATTTCTTACACTTAACCCTTTGCCCACGTAAAAGTAATTCGATGCATAATTACTCTCTCAATACAACTTGTTTATTGCTTTGAAAAATAAATCTATAAATACATAATTGTTTTAGGTTGAAGTTCTCCGAAAAATTAATTTACATCTTTTTATCTTTCTGTGGGCATTTTAACACAATCAAAATTGAAAAATGAATAAATAAAGCGTCAAAATGATTAATCGTCTTGAAGGGTCTCCTAGAGGAAAAGGGTTAAAATTTTAATTTTAAATATAGAAAGAATGTGACACAAAATTACTAACAAAATTGTAATGCTTATAAAGGTGGTGCAGCTTTATCAAGAGTAGCTCAAAATAAGTCGAAATTTTTGAAGATTGGGAATTTTCATGAAAAAAATGCTACCTTCTCTTGCTAATCAATGACTGGCAATTATATATAAGCAGACTATCACTGTGAGTTACCCTTGTTTATACATGGCTTATAGTATCCTTGCTTCGTTCAATAACTAAATTTAATCGAAGAAACGTTTTAAATAATATAAAAATAGTCTTTAATACAATTCTCGATAACAGAATCTTATTGAATTAACAAAATAGGATGCATTTCCGTAACCCTGATTAGAAATATGGCGAATACATTATTATTAAAGTCTCGAAATAAAGTATTACATGGATTTTGTTTTGAAATGTCTCATTATGAATGATTTAACAAAATTGTACTTTTCAATCTTACAATTTTAACCACTTGACATACGAATTTATTTAATTTTCTAATTAGATATCCTATTTTGGTAATTTATAGTTAATTTGATTTTTTTAAATAATATATGGAGCATTTGGGATGCCAAGTCGT
Source organism: Argiope argentata (assembly GCA_026289955.1). NCBI lineage: Eukaryota > Metazoa > Arthropoda > Arachnida > Araneae > Araneidae > Argiope > Argiope argentata. The sequence goes on from JAOUZG010052544.1 coordinate 2,523,599, forward strand.
TTCGAATTGATTTTTTGGTATTTAAATACTTGATTCTGTGGCTTAATTGCAGACTTGAAAATAAAAATTCAGTAATTCGATGTGCGTGTCAGACAAGTCATCGTATGCGAAGTGGGTAAGCCCTTTGTTTATCCTTTGCATTATTCCCAAGTTTAAAAAATTAGTATACAATGAGGTTTAAGAAAATCCTTTTTGCTCGATTTTTGCCAAGAAATCCCAGGAGCTCTAAATTATTGGGTTAATGAATTGACCCGAAAAAATAATATAAAAAAATTATGTCAATTCCTATTTAAGTAAAAAAAAAATATTTTTTTATTTTAGTTACTTTTTATTAAATAGTTATGTTTAATATGTATAATTAATCAAAAAATTATTGATTTTTTTTTTCAAGAATTTTGCTTGCATTCATCCCCTTCACGTAAAAAATACTGAAATCCTCGCATTTTACCGATTGAGCTACTGCCTGTTGATTTCAGTTTTCATAACAAACTTCTAGAACTCTGTTTAAAGTATTAAAAATCTATTAAATTTCATTAATGAATTAATATTTGAAAAAACTATATTAACATTAAATTGTCATTCACTACAAGTTTTTAAAAAAATGCATTTCAACTTGAGTGGATGAATAAAGAGTATATTATTAACGATAGAATATT
>JAOUZG010052544.1:2524654-2538660 GCA_026289955.1 Argiope argentata
AAAAAAGTATTTTCCTCGATCTGATATTTGAATTCAGACTTATTACATTACATTTCAGATATTTATCATGTTCACTCTCATAACTTTTGTCCGACATTCAGACCCTCTAATCAGGTGATACTTCCTGTACTATCTATTAATTATTATATAGATGAAGTCATCTAATTATATAGAAGGCTGTGGCACTATTAGGTGTGAACAACATGCGAGTCATGCAGCTATCAACGCATTGAGAAAAATCTGATATCGAAAACTTACCATACAATGTCGACCATTGGAAAAACAACACTGACCACAAAAAGAACAATGGTTTCTAGGGTTCCTTTCAGGATAACAGACAATTTTTTTGCACCACGAAAATTCCAGTGGAACATTACAGTCCACATTCGGACAAAGAACAGTTCCTGGTATGCAGTCTTGAACGCGGGCAAAAGTATTGCAGCACGTCAGCTTCACTTCTTTTGTGAGGAAAGGTACAAGTTTTGGAATCTATTAAATATGCAATATGAAAACTACATAATACAGAAAGTATGCGATAAAATACAAATTCACTTAATGAAACAATGCAATCAGATAAACACAGCGAAACACAACATTCAGTTAAACACAATAAAATACATTCAGACAAACATAATAAAATATTAAAAAACTTAATAAAATTTATAAGTTTTCAGTTATGATAAATTAGTACTAGAAATATATTAAATATGAATTATCAATAAATATCTAAGTTAATTTTTCAGAGAATTTATTTATGCATTTTACCTAATTACATCGTTTAATTTATTCATTAAAATTTATATCTATAAGCATTTTGAAACCTATCAAATATAAATAAATGAGATGTACAGGAATGGATTACCTCTTATTCCCCATCAAATCTCTCAGGATTAAATTAAACAGAATACCAACTTTATAGTTTTTGTTAAGAATCGCACACATACGTTTGATACAAGCTTAAAATATCCTACCTGATAAATATTTTGAAACAAGCAACTATCACTAAGAGAAAAATCCAAGTTCATTCCAAGCGTCTCCAGAATATTGAGTGGATTGTCGCAATTGATGCAGTCACAAACGGAGTTGCAGCTTTTCGCTGCTTTCACGCAAGAACAGCGTATGGACCGACAACTGACTCGACAAGAGCACATCTGATTCAGCAAAACGAGATCGTCTTCATCAACAGTTTTCTGATCTTCATTCTCGGAAGAGTCCCACTGAGACAGTCTTCGAATGTAGTGCCTTTTATCTGCGCATAAAAGTGATGCAATCAGTGGAAGAAGTTTCTAGAAAATTATGGTTCCCTCAACGAAGCTTTTAATTAATCTGTTAAATAGAGCAAATCTTGATATTACTTGGAATATGAAAACAGGATACAGTTCCTCAAAATTCCTTTCTTTTTCTTGGTAAGATTTACAATAAAACTATTCGTGTAATTCCATTGTATAAATAAGTTGATATGTATGAAGCCTAAGTTTAATCTAAAAAATGAATCGTACACACAATTTTAATAAATTAAATATTAATTAATCTGAAATATCGATGAATTGCAATGGTGATCAATATTAATCTACCTAACCATCTAAATTTCACGAATAGCGCCTTTTGTTAAAAGCGAATAATATGTGCTTTGAGCAATTGGGGACCTATAAGGTTATTCAGATTGATCTTGATTCAATTGCTGTTTTATTTTGACTTGGTTTTTTTTGTTGTGCGTGGAGGGGATATTGGCACTAGAACCATGATGTTGACTATACTACGCCAAACTAGTAAGATTATATAATTTTCAAATAGTTATCGAAGGCAATACGAGGAGAAACTCTAAAGTGTTATCAAGATTTAAATAAATGGATAACACTTTGTCTTTAAAAATACAAAAAGAAAATGAAAACTGTAAACCTGGACATTGAAATTGGGCAATCTGACAATATATGTTGGGCAGGCATTTAACAATGACATCTAGAACAAGAGGGTGTTGTTCACCTAGTAACTAGTGAATATCGGCTACTCTAGTATGTCTAATGCGAAAACGAGTTTGAATAGTATCTACTTTTCTGTTCGCTATTGAGGGCTAAAGTTGCACATAGAGCTTGTTAACATGGTTTCTTATTTGTCTTCAGGTCCTTCTGTCTCTGTCATTTAGAATAAGGAAGCATTTTAATATGTTTCTTTATGTCGTTCATAGGAATATTAGTAGCGATTGAAGTTGTCACCAATTTGGCAGTTTTGTCGCCTTGTCTGTTGTTTAAAATTCCAAAATGGGGTGATATCCAACAGAATAAAATAGCATAACTACGAGAAATTAGGTTATTAAAAATATCTAAGACCTTTAAAATTAAAGTATGAGAATGAGGCTGGCATAATTTTAGAGTCCGTATAAATGATAAAAATTTTTAAAGAAGAAATTAGAAATTTCTTTCAAAGCATATAAAGGATCACTTATTTCTGCAGTAAAAACTGAATAGGATGGTGAAAATTTAAAAGGAGAAATTGTATGAGGGAAAGCAATAACAAAAGAGATTAGAGCGGCTAATTTTAACACATCTTAAAAACTGGAATAAAATTTTTATACTGATGTCTGTGTTCTAAGAAAATTTCCTAAAAATTTAATATCTGCTGTATCAGATTTGATAGTTTCAGATCAATATCTGCGACAGTTACTTAATCAAGATGTCAGTTGTTGTTGTGCTGTGACTAATGACACTTGCCGTGGACAAGATTCCGCTGATACTTCAGCAGATTTTAAGCCGGAGATATACGACTCTTGTTTTTACAAGTAGTGCCATCTAGGGCTAAGAGTACGACTTATCTACACACTTCACAGACCTTTTTTGGGGGCGGACTACATTCACGCAAATTCATTCACTCATCTCAGATCGTAATTTAGACCTGGAACAGAGAACGATCACCTATGACCCAGTACCCCCAGTGATATTACTCTCGATATGGAGGACTTTGCGACCACGAACAGATTTAACGAGCGGCAATCGCCACACACTCGGGGAATAATTTGGCCGGTGAGCTTCGAACCCCTAACCTAAGGAGTACGAGGCCAACGCTCTACCAACCAGGCCATCCCGGCCAAGATGACTGTAAAATATTAATATTCAACTAATCTGAAAATTCTTATCGAAACCAGCTCTCGTCAAATAATGCTAAACTCATCATCAAATAATATTTGATAATCAAAATTAGAAAAATAAGACTCAGGAAACTGATTTTTAAGTATAATACTTACAAGTTATAGTTATGTATTTGTCGAATATTTCATAAGAAATTTTCTCGTATCATCAAATCAACTTACTTTTCATGAGATTTTGCTTCAGTGCCGTTGGTGAACGTTCTCCATCAAAAATTGACAGTTCATCTACGCTGTTCATTCCACTCTCACATAAACTACTGACGTTTATTATATTGAGAAACCTATCGTCGAAGTGGCATAGAAAAGACTTCACTTTGTTCGCTTGTTTTTTCCGCAGGATAATCTGTCAAAGCACGCATATCATTAGTCAAAATAAAACAGAAAGTTCTTTAATTGGAGAATAGCATCTTATTATGATCAACGCAATCTTACTTTATGATGAAATGAACCTCGAATCATGCAGCCCCACATGGAATCGCTTTCGATTATTATATCATATATGGTGGAATTGGGAATGATACCAGTTCTTGATTGGAGTCTTCCCAGCGCAATCGTAGGTGGGGCATTTATGCTGATTTCGATGGTCCTCTCGCTCAGATTCATAGAAACGACGGTTTTGAAAGGGACTGCGATGCGAGCCATCTGCTCCCATGCATCAGTGGACTTTAGGCTGTACTGATTGCATCGAGAAACAGGGAAATCGTAATAGAACTGACTGAAACAAAAGCAAATCCTTTATTAATAAATTTGAGAAGGGAAAAGGAAGTTTGCCTTATTTGGGCCATCTAAGTACTTTTTTAAAGTATAATATCAAGTAATAGAATTTTTTATAATCTGTTTTACCTTAAATTAGAGCGTTTAAATTTAAAAAATATATTTTGAAATAATAAAAATTACAAAATGAAATTACACCATCGATCTAATCAAATAAACCAACTTCTCAAATTATCTAATCAATTTCTTTAGTACATTTAAAGTAAAGTTAATATTGCATTCTTGAATTCATATCTTTGTTCACATTGAGTGAAGTAGAAGGAGATTTTGTGCATTGTATCATTTCTTCTTCCATATACCCTTAATTTTTTCATACAACCTTTGTTTCGAGTTGTTCCTTTTCTAATTTATGAAGGCAGTTAATTATCAGAACACATTATAAATCGCCAAACCTTTTATTTAAAGTGTCAGTCGCCATGTGAAGCAAGTGCGCCTCACATGCAATGTATTAGTCCGGTAAATATGAATTATTTACGCTCTAATGGGAATATGTTTAAGCCAAAACTCCTTAACTATACACACTGGCCATATAAAAGCATAATAATTGATAAGGCATAGCGAACCAAACAAAATAATTCAATTGGCCATATGTTAACTCTGTAACAAAACATTTATTTTAAATGACGTATGTATTTGAAGATCATTTAATTTTTATTCAGAATACAGGATACTGAGAAAACTTAAGCTAATTAGAATTACAAAAATATGAAAACATAAACTCAAATAAATATGGGATTTTCTTATAAATTAAATGTACCCAAAGGGGTTAAAAAGTCTTATTTTGTTTCTTTTTCAATTACTTATACTACTACCCATAGAGTTATTAGATGATTTCCAAAAATTAAAAATAAAATTCATTCACAAAATCCTTTAATCGCCCATTCTGTTTGTTTATTAAATATTATATAATCCATCAATTTCTGGAAACGTTGTTTACACTCGTAATTATGAATATATTTTAAGACATTAATTGTATATTGAATTAAAATTTTTACCAAGAATAACTTCATACAATATTATTTTATTTTTTTACTGTGCTTCTAACAGAATGCAACCATGAACAAACAAGAATAGAAGCGTTCGTGTTCTGAATCACGTATGCTTCGTCTGTTCTGCTAAACTATTTTGGTCTCAGAGGTTGCATGATACAAGCATACTTCATGTTCAAGAAACATTATTTTTGTTAGCTCTTGTCAAAAATAATTTTATCAATAATAATTTTCAAATATTTCTTTATGATAATCCATGTATAATGAGTCATGCCTTTTTTTTCTGCACTCCTGCAAGTTTAAATAATGTTTTGAATTGGGCTGATTAAATTGTACAACAAAAAGTTTTGTTAAAGCTATATCAGTAAATTGTTACCAAGTTTCTCTTTGAGAATATAATAGAAAATTTTGCTATTTTCTTTAAAACTGAGTATGAATCATTATTTTTTTATTAAATATCTAATTAATGAAATAAAAATATAAATAATTTGTCAATAATTGTAGCTAACCATATTTTTACAAAGAATATTGTACTAGATTTTAGGACATTTATTTTATTTTGTAAATAATACTCCTAAAAATGATTCCATAAATCATATGATTTTAATCAGTTAATATTGGACGATATCTGTTTAACAACTATAAAGAAATAGTGTAGAATAGAGAACAGAAAATAAATTTGAAAGTAATACATAAACGTACCGTTTACTAAAAATTACTTTAAATTTGCTTCGGAATCGTCCACAAGAATCGATATCATCATCGACCTGCAGAAACAAAAAATTTTGATCATTGAATAAAAATAATATTTTATAAAATCGTTCGATTTAAAGATTATAAAAAAATTAGGTATTTTCCTAACTCTAAAAATTAGCATTGTTTTAGCAACAGTGTATCTATACATAGCATACAATGAAGTTTTCTGAAAGCGCTTGTATGTTGGAACCACAAAAACTCAATAAAGTAGGTTTCAGTACATTAAAGTCATATCAAAATGTAAAGAGAAATCTAACAAGTGCGATTTAAACTTATCCGCGTAACCACAGTTTGCGTTAAAACCTCATACTGCGCATATGCAAATAGCAAGTACTGTGGTATGCACATGCGATACATTTCTTTGTTTACGTCTGATTTTATACAGTGATTCATTATGCCCAAAAGAAAGAAAGGTAACCTTGGTGGGGTACACATTCAATACCAAAAAGTTTCGTTTGTGTCGCGATAAAGAAGAGTAAGAGGAAAGATAAGTTCGATTAACGAATATCAGATAAATAATGTATAAATAATGTCCACACTTAAGGATGAAGAGTCCTTGGATGAGCGAAATAACCATCTTTTTATAAATTGTATTGCAACTGAACTGCGGAGATAAAATGAATCTCCTGAGGAGCGAAATGATTACCTGTGTTTTGTCTACCGTCATATCATATTTTTATCTTTGTAACATTCTAAGCATTTCTGAATGTATGATATTAAAAATTGTTTTGTAGTTGTTTTTTTTTTGTGATGATTTCTAAATATATTTTTATGTTTGTTAGATGTTGCGTAACATGCGCATTTCATATTGGGTGGTGGCTAAACTTAAATTTAAAGCTAAATATTTTTTTCTTGGATGCTATGCCACGGGCAACGGTGTTCGGGTACTGCTAGTTTAACAATATTCTGAAAATTATACCTTAGATCTTGCTATTTTGTTCCTGGTTTGTTTATCTTGAAATTTCTAATTATGTTACAATTTTTTTTTCTCGTATAATCGTCTGTTTTAAAGTTTCACTAGGGCTATTTTGAGACAGATCTCATAATTTTGAACTGATGTTAGCTGATGAGGACGCCACCTGAGCCCCCCGCCCCTCCTCTCTCCATAACACATCATATCAGTGAGAAAACATTTGGACCGGAAGGATTTAACGTGAACTTGAAACCTTCCGGTTCCGAAGCCAAAAACTTACCACCAGACCATCTTGGTTCATACGAGCAGGGCCTGACTAGAGCAGGGGCATCCGGGGCAGTTGCCCCGGGCCCCCACATAAGTGGGGGGCCCCAAATTGATTAGAAAATTTATTTTATGTTTCCTTTTTTAGGGAATTCTCTTTATTACTAAAGTAGTGAAGCCAAGGGGTCCCCAAAGAAGTTTTTGCCCCGGGAACCAAGATCGGGCCCTGCATACGAAGTATAGAGAACATATCGTAATCATCAAAAAAAAAAAATGGGAACTGGAGATTTTTACGAGTTTCCACGTTTTAAACGAAGTTCGAAACGATTCAAAGTTTGAAAAATGCATTTTTGGCAAATGTCTGTCTGTCGGTACGTCTGTCTCTCGGTTTTCTCACAAAAATAACTCAAAAAAAGCTTTTATCTCGATTGGTGAAAATTCGGCGTTTTCATCAAATTTGTAGATTTCTATTAAATTTTCAGAAAAACACTTTGAGGAAAGTCAGTCTGTCCGGATATACGAACATAAGTTAACACGATAGCTAGAAAATGAATTAAATACAACAAGTGAATAAACAGGTATACAAGTTGAATAAAATTCAGTGTACTGATTTAACATCTGCATTGTAGACAGTTATCATTTTTATAAAGGGTTGAACCCTTATCGGTCTTTAATTTCAGAAACATGTAAACTCAATAACGCAATGGATTTAAATATATCCAATTTGGTAGTTTAGTATGAAATTATTGCTTCAATTAATTGGAAAAAGAAATTGAAAACAAAAATTCACTTTTCGGATACTATTAACCACATCCCAAAGATTAAACAACCAACACTCACCATATGACAGATTCACCAAAAACTCTAAACTCACTCCTAATTCATAATTAGTATTTACAAATGCCAAGCATGGCGTTCTTTGTGATTATTAGAGAGTATGTGGAAAAGTTTTGGGAGATCACTGCCGCTGGTTTTCTTCATACATACAATCGCATTGTTTAATGTTCCAAAATAAACCAATGGTATTTGCCAAATACTATTTTAGTTTTTTCTTGTATATTTTCGGTTGTTGTTTTTTTAAAGTTTATTCTCCATAAATGCATTTAAGGTTTCTCAAACTCCTATGGCATTTAAAAAAATAACAAAAAATGATTCTCAAAAGTTTTGTGAATGAATAATTTCGTGGAGAAAATGGTTTTACTTTCTTTCGTGTCATGGTTCCTTAATTTTCAGATTATCATATCAATCTACATTTGGCTTAGTTGCTTGATAATTTGAAGCAACCATCTATAATAACAAATTTAAACATCACTTCAAAATTAACTTTTATTTGTATTTTAGCATTATTAACAAAATTATTCTTCCTTTTCGGAATATTTCAGATAAGTAATTATGCTTGGTTTTTAAAAAAAATTAATCCTTAGCATTTGATTAGCAATTTTTTTTTCGTTAACGTTAATATAATAAAGTAAACGGCGATCGACAGTCCCTTTTTTGAATGCGAAGGGTTTATGAAATGCTCTCCTGAAAGTAATTGCTTCTTTATATCTTTTTTTAAAAGGAATTCATTTCCTTATCTCTATTAAAGGGTACTTACTAAATTAATATTTAAAAAATCAATGTTTTTAACCATTAGACGCTCCTTATTATCCACTTGGTTTCCTTAAGATTTCTAGATATCAGGTATATTTTTAATTATTTAAGTTAATTCATGCTTTTTTGCAAGAAAATATTAATATAAATTAATTCTTACCCTGAAATCTCCAATATTAAGCTGAGACATATCGTAATGTCTTGGACGATTATCCTTCTTATCTAATGTAGAGCTGGTGTAGGATGATAAAGAATCTGGTGAATGAATATACACAAAAAATACACTGGTGAATAGGTATAAGAATAAAAATATATACTGGTGAATAAGTATAAATCGAAAAACTCTTATAAAAGTATATTTTTGTCATAATGTAATGTTTAATATAACGTTGTTAAATGCATATCACATTTGCTTGTAAAGATAATCTCTTTTTGCGAAGAGCTGTTTATTTAAAATAAATTGCGAATTTTAAATTAAATAAACTTCAGTTTCAGAAAATTAGTCAAACATGATTATTCTCAATAAGTATTAAAAAAAATTTTTTTAATCTTAATCGTGATATAATAAAAATGCTGTTGAAAATCTGGATATGAGATTATGGTTGTTTTTAATCTAAAATAACATAAAATATAAGATAAGAGTTAATTTTCTAATCAAGCAATAATTTTTGTGCATAAGGATTCAAATTATTAAATTATGAATGAAATTTAATTTATTTAACTATAAATTTCACAGCTTTCAAAGAAGGTTCATAATCTGCAAGAAATGCAATAGATTAATTCAAATGAATTTTGCTTAGTAAAGTTGTTCTCGTGTACCGCTTTACAACGGAAGGAGAGGGGAAGTAGCTTCTGAGGATATGCACCCTTGAACACAAAGGCTCTTTGATGATTGACTTCTAGCTCACATACGTCAAAAACCCTTTTTGCGGGGCGAACTTCATTCATTCACAGATCGTAATTTAGATATGGAACAGAGAACGATCATCTCTGACCCAGTACCCTCAGTGGTATTTCTCTATACATGGAAAACTTTCTGACCACAACAGATTTCACCTGCGCCAGCCACTACGCACACACAAGGAGAGTCTTCATCTGGAGGGATCGAACTCGCAACCTAAGGAATACAAGTCCAACGTCCCACCAACCATGCTATCCCGGCCTTGCTTAATAAAGTAAAGATCCACTTCCAGGATTTATAGTTCACTATCAAGACAAAATATAAAAATTTGAAAAGAAGAGTCGAAAAGCTAAATGCTACATCGAAATTTTAAGATATTTATTCTCCCCCCCCCCAAAAAAAAAAGAAAAGAAAGAAAGGTGGATATCTCTGTCATAAATTGCGAAAGTAGAAAGTAAGTAATTATGTTGATTTATGATGAGTTAAATTCTCACAGATTACTAAGTTTATGAGTTTTTAAACTATTCTAAGAAACTCAAACCTTTGACAAATAAAATTTTAGGAAAAAAGGTTTACCTTCCATATTTTCAGAAAGAGAAGATTCTGCAAAAGGTTCAGATTCTTGTTCTTTTACTAAAATGTCTTGTTTATCTTCTGTAAAATTGTTTTTCTTTAATGTTTTAGAAGAAGATGGTAACAGTAGGATGTTTGGTCTTTTCCTGGTAGCAGTTGCTGTAGTATTATTACCATCCGAGTTCAATTTCGAAATGCTTGTAATTATCGGAGAGGACGTGCTAGGCTGAACATCGCATGTTGAGAGTCTCATGACTGGTCTCAGTACTCTTATTTCTTTACCCATTTTGTTACTGTTCCTAGATGGATTTGAACAGCTTTTCCTTCGTTCTTGTAGAAGTTCTCGAACAGTTTTTAGACGTCCTTTCTTCAGTTTTTCTTTCGCCTTTTTAGAAATTGAACGCTCTCGGTATGGAATTGGATCGATTTTGAGCTTATGAGCAACTGTTTGCTCTTTTCCATTACCATTCAAAATTAAAACTTTAGATGTACCTGCTTGACTTGTATCCTGGGATTGTGTTTGTGGTAATACGCATACTGGAACCATTGAAATAGGAGGGGGGAATAACTCTTGCAACGTCGCTAGAGATTTGTTCTGGGAATTTCCATTTATTGGAACTAAGCTGTTTGTGTTATTCAGATTGAAATTCGAAGCGCTTTGCTTGTCTTCACTGTTCTTCGTTTGAGTAGTATTTAAATCAGAAACACTTTTACTTGTTTGTAGAGATTTTAGAACAGGAACAACATTAACATTGACTGAATTTGTCGCAGGAATCGGACATTTTTCTTGTACATTTATATTTTTGTTCACTAAGTATACTGATTTTGCAGTCCCACTTGTTGATGTGGAATTTGTGGAAGGTAAAGTCTCATTTTTCTGAATAAAATTTTTATTTGAAATTACCGATAACGTGTTTCGAAAATTTAAGGCATTGGTTTCTAATGCTTCAGAAGAATTGTTGTTAATTTTTGATACTGATTCATTATCAAGAAAAGATTTTTCAAGAAAATGTTTTTCATTTGTTTTGTTCGTATTTGAATAATATCCTAGAGAATTATTAAGTTCTTCATTATCACATATTGGAACAGGCGTACTTATTTGTTGTATAGCATATTTATCTTTTCCAAGGGGAATATTTTTTATTGGCTTCAAAGTGGGTTGTCTACATTTAGATTGTGTAGCTTTGGGTTTCAAGTCCAATTTTAGGTTTGTTATCTGTTCCGTAACACCAACATTTTTAACAGCTGAGTAAAAATTAGAATTAGGAATTGAAGAAATTTGCGTATTTGAAACTGTAGTGGGAATTGTTGAAGTTGAGACTAAATTATTTACAGAAACTGGTACATTTATCGTATTATTAAGAGTAGGAATTTTGTTTAAATATTGAACTTTCACTTGATTGGCCCCATCAGTTGAATTTACGAGAGTAGTGTAAGGCAAATAAACTTGAGGTATTGTTTGATATTTTATGCTTGAAACTGAGGAGTTTGTAACAGAAGTGGAAGATGAGCATTCTGCTTTATTTGATGGATTCACAATCAAAACTTTTTGTTTTTCAATACTATCAGATTTATTTGCAATTTCTGAATTAACTTTTTCAAGTACTTGACCAAACTGAGTAGGAATACTTTTTAAATTGTTCGTATTAATAATAGGAGGAACTTGAGGATTTTGAATAAAAGTAGGTTGATTCATTTGAGAGTTACTGTTATTATTAATAACTAGGAAAAAATGAGAATAGTTTGGATTTTGTAGAGTTTCCGCATTTGATGACATTAGTAAATAAAGAGGTGCAGTATTTGTAGTCGAATTACTTGTTGTTGTGTTGTTAACCGTAACTGTTATTGCTGGTGTTGTGCCATGGGTAATTATGGGATTTATCCCAAACGATTTAACTTTGGAAGTGCTATTACTTTTAATACCATTCTCTGCATGGTAAGATTTTGTAAAGTTAAGATTTTGGAGAGATGTTTGCAGCTTTGGCTGATTATAATTCACACCACTGATCACATTTATACTTGAAATGGTTGAAGCAAGCTTAGAATTTCCGGCTGTATTAAAATTAGAAGAAACTAAATGCTTTGGAATATTTCTTTTAAAACGTTTAGTAGGTTTTTTGTTAACTACCTGTTGAACTCTTCCTGCTTGTTGATTATAGAGCTTAAAAGGATTAGATCCGTTTGAGTTCTCATCTTTTTTCAATTCATCAAAATGGGTTTTTGAAGAGATAATAGGTGCTGTCACATGATAAACATGTTTTTGATTTGATGATGTAACATTGAGCTGAGATTTGTTTAAAGATATCCGACTTCGCTCTTCCATCTTGCCCTGATTTTCGTTAAATTTATCTAATTCATTATAAATAGCTAAGTTTCTTTGATATTTCCCTCTTTCTTTAGTATTTATTTTAGATGTATTTTCATCAAGGAAAGTTTTATCACTTGATTTCGCGGACACAATTTCTTTGTCACCGACAAAACATTCTTGCTGTAAGTACTTCAGGACATCGATGTAATTTGTATGATCGGTAGACTCAATAGTTTGCTCCAAGTTGCCACAATTTTTTTCATCGTGGAAGCTTCGTTTCGAATTGAATTCTTTTGCTTCGTTTCCATTTCCACAGTTGTGTTTACTTCTTACTGATACAGATGATGGCGAGCTGTTAAGAATTCTAGATCTGCCTGATTCCATACATTCAGAGACTGATAGAAAAGGAGATTCATCGCATCTTGAAGAAAATAAGTCGATGCCAGATTCATTGTCATCTTTTGAGGAATTAAAATCTTTCATAAGTTCTTTGACAGTTACAACTGGAGAATTATAACTCAAAAAGTCCCAAAACTCATCATCTGAAGAAGCTGACTTTAATTCAGGTGACTGAAGATTAATGCCATTTGTAACCGTTTTTTTCACATGATTTTTAATTTGGGGATATAACGGAGATTCATCTTCAAAATATATCCCCGAGTCGTTTGGAGCTATGATTGTAGAATCGACGGTTTCACCACTGTTTTGTAGAAAGCCATTTTGATCTTGCAGATTTGAAGATGGACCTAAGAAATCCCAAAAGTTATTTTGTCGTTCTTCATCACGATTACGAGTCTCATTTCCATCCTTTTTGCTATGTAAAAAATCCCAAAACTCGAAACTGTCATCATATATGTCAGAAAAGTCTGGGCAGTAAGAATTACAGCTTTCATTTTTCAATGAATCATCTACAACCATTTTATCGGCAGATTTCTCAGGATGACAAATTTTATTAATTTCCATCTGTAAAATAAAGTACTTCAGTTCATAATAAACAATAAATGTATGATTGAAACAGCAAGCCCAATTAAGCTATTTAGCATCTTTGGAAAGTTCAAAGTCATTTTTTTTAATAAAGTGCAAAGAATTTTTCTTTTTATAATATTTACCAACTTACTTTTCTGGAGTTAAACTTTGTATTGAATTTCATTTGCTATATAATAAAAAATAAATTGATTAAAAATAAATAAACTAAAGCTTTAGTCTCAGTAGTAATTTGTATTTCCAACGATGTTATATGACATCTGAGATCAAATTATATATATATATATATAAAGCAAATTATGAATTTTGGAATTCTAATAAAGTCTAAAGTTCTAGTAAGGTATAGCTTTTCTATAAGAAATAGCAAATTCAATTAAAAATAATTTGAGATTTTTGATTCCCAATTAATTTTCCTGTAAAGAGAAAGATAAAATAGTAGGTAAAATTTTTGAAAGTTTCCGCTTTTATTATTTGTTCTGTGTTTTTTTTAATTAATTATTTTCTTTAGAAGAGAAGTATTCTGCCTTTATAGAAATGCATAAAGCTATATTCTACCATTTGTTTAAGAGCATTATATTTCAATAATGAGCTTCTGAAAATTTTCTTTATAAGACCTCGCTTAATTTCCAATGTATTTTATTATTGGATTTACTGAATTTTTGTTTTCATGATTTTCCAATAAATGATAATTAATTGCAGACTAAACTAATAGATTAACTGCAGACATTCTAAGAAACAAAAGCAAAATTTCATTTTTAATTTTGTGTGTGTGTGTGTGTGTGTGTGTGTGTGTGTGTGTGTGTGTGTGT
>JAOUZG010052544.1:2538670-2555460 GCA_026289955.1 Argiope argentata
TGTGTGTGTGTGTGTGTGTGTGTGTGTGTGTGTGTGTGTGTGTGTGTTGCCAATCTAGAAGCTACCAAACTTGGCACTGTTACTTCACTATTTTACATGTACATAAGTTCGTACGCTGTTTGCTCCTCGTTGGCTGACCAAAAAAATCGGCATATTTATATATATAAGAAGAGAAAATGTGCAATTTCTTTAAAAAAATTTAGCAACAATTTCTATTAGTTTAAAATTAAATGAAAAGTTGGCATTTTTCCAAAGCCAATAATGCCATCTTAAAATTCAAAATAAAATCCATGTTTTTTATATGTTTTTAGTTTTAATTTTTTACAACTCATTTGATTAAAATACTTTAAGCATATTTTACAATTATTTGACACGAAATAAAAAATTAAATTTAACCTGCATGATCACATTGTGGTTGCATGAAAAAATATTGCTTTTTATGAGCATGTCGCTGTCAAATTAGCAAAATCTCAAATTAAAAGATTTAGTCGTCTCTCATTACAAATTAAACTTCTATAAAACGCACTTTTAGCGTATGCCTGGATGAAATTAAATAAACACGAAACATGATGTTTTGTAAAAAATAAGTGAAAGAAAACGTTTTCTGTGATCTTTCAAAATATTAGGCTGGAGAAAAAGAAATCCATTATCATTTTAAAGCCATCTACCGAGAAAATAAGGGATTTCTTTCCATTATTTTCCATTTCTTTCTGTTATTTTCGTTCCATATGGAATTTTTGAAAATAATGGAAGAAGAAATCCATTACTTTCTCGGTAGATGACTGTAAAATAACAATGGATTTCATTTTCCCCAACATAATATAAGTCGTTAATTAAATAATTCTGTTGTGCTAAAACAAATATGGTTTCTACTCTAATCGTGCCCTAACAACTATTTTCCGAGTAATTTGTATCTGTCGAATACATTCAATAGGAAAAATTATCTAAATGAATACTATTCTATGCAGTTTGGGTTGATAATGTTCTGCTGAGTTATGAATTTTAAATTTTTGTGTAGACCATTGGTTTTACTAATTACATTTAGTAAAATAGCTTTGATAAACTAGCATTTTAAATATAAATCTGTGATTTTATATCCTTCATTGTGTGTCTCAAAGAAGATATGCCCAAAAAAGACCAGCGTTTTCCAATAGCTGATCGTTAAATAATGAAATCGCTGATTATCCAAAAATAGTAATATTCAAAAATTCATAATACTCTTTAGTCTGATTTGGTTTCTGAAAACTGAAATGTATGAACTATTCACCCAATAATGTATGAATTATTCACCAATTCTCCTGGTGCAATTACAACCCACAATGTATCCTTTCATTATATTCTTTAATTGTTTTGAGAAGTGTAGTATGAATTATGTGACATTCAAAATTTGAAGTTTTAAAACCTGAATCAAATATTTGAATTCCAGGTGCGGCATAAATTCGAGCAAACTTCAAAAAATCATTTTAAAAAACCACTAAACCACTAATGTTCGATCCGGTAGCGATAGCATGCTGCTGTCGTCGAATTACAGATCCATTTCCAACCTTGTGTTTCATAGCTATTCTGATTTGCATAAACCATCTCGGTATGATGTGTGAGCGCCATCTATCGGTCCTTTTAAAATACTTTTTTTAATATAAATAGCAAAATTCAAAGCTTTCTGAATATATTCCCACAATCCTCAAATTTTTTTTCAAACATTACTTTTCTTTATTATTAAAAGAAGAAAACGTTAAAGATGAAAACTTTATTCATAATAGTTGGTAAGTTATCAATAAAATCCTTTGTTTTATTTAAAATCGATATTTTAAAAAAATTACTTAAAGAAGCGCATTTGGTGTAAGTTGTACAAAAGTATTATCTAGTAATTCTTATAAAACTTAAGAAATAATTGTATGAATGCATTGAGCATACTCAGAATTGTTTTATAGAGACCGTCGTCAACAAATGTTTCTGCAAGCAATTACGAAGTTCTCTACGCTTCTATTTAATCAAGGAAATCAGTGGCTCAACAATAGAATTTAGGGCATTTCAAAGTTAATATCAGAAAGCTGCACTAATCGACATCCTTTGATTGCAAAATTCCTTCCACAAAATGACTGAGCTCTCATTATTAGGAATTGAAAGAAAAGGAAAATACCTAGTCGAGCTTAACCTCATTTCTAAATTACTAGTAGGCACCCATGAATTTTGTTCTGAATAAAGGTTGAAAGGACAGTTAAAATATTTTAACTGTTATTCAGTGAATATCTTTGATCATAAATTTTATAGATGTGTGCAAGTAAGGTCATACTAATGCGTATCATGTTACTTTCAAATTAACTTCAAAATTACTCTTTATTTTCATGCTCTACGATATTATATTTCATGTTCTACGATCATATTCCAACATTCTATTCTTCTCTGTTTAAACAAAAACCATCTTGTATCAGGAAGTAGAGTTATGAATTAGAGAGTAATCTCTTTTTATTAAGAAAACTCAGGTACTTTTTAATAAATATTATCATAGTATTGTGTTCTCTTTTGATTTTGACACCCACTTAATTCTTAATGAGATAAGAATTCATAATTTGAGTGTACATCCTTACAATTGATTTTTGATTTCATCCGTTCAACACTTAGCAGCTTACCGTTCGCCTATACATCTATATAAATAAAAATGAATCCCGAAATGTGTTGCTAAGTATAAGACTCGAGAATGGCTCTACCAATTTGGCTAGTTTTTTTAAAGATATTTTCGTTAAGACACTAGGAAGGTTCTTTCAGAGAGAAAAACCTGCTATGAAAATAGTAAAAACGACTTTTTTTCTTACTTTCCCGTCCAAATTCTTCATTTTTCTCACCACCAAAGGATTAAAACTTCCGTTTTTGTTTTTTTCCCCCTCACTAATAAGGTCAAGCTTAATATGTTTTCGAATGATCCAAACGATTTCAAACTATCCTTTTTTTATTTTCTTAGTGTTTGATGCATTTAAAATTAAACATTGTTAATTGAGCAATTTTTTAGATTCCTTTTTGAAGTACTTTTGAATTAAAATAAAACAGTAAAAAGATAATTAAAAAATTTTAATCTATCTCGTTATCTCATCTGGTGTAGACAGTTCACACATTTGCTTTACCCCAATTGGCATTGAAAATCCACGCATGTACAGCGTGTTGTAAATGTTTCCCAACTGCATTTTCATTTTAATTGAAAGTTTAAAAACTATGTTCATAATATTGTTGAATCTATCTCAATCTCTATCGATAAATAAAATATATTTGACTCGATTTTTAAGAAATACGAACTTGGCGTGTGGTTTTGCTTCATTTCAGGTGCGCAGTGTAAATAAATAGTTTTTAATTAAGTTGTGCGGCTTTTTTCTATGCGTACAAAGTCGCGCCTGAAAGCTAATTAAAAATTAAGATCGAAATTTATCAAATTTCATTTTTCCAGCCCAAATATAATGTAAGGATTTCGTACTTCTCTTCCTTGACATTTATTAATTTTATTTTTGAGTCGTTAAATCGTATTCATTGCATTGTGGTGAACTCTGTCTCCAACAACAGAGCTAATTTTTTTTTCTTTTCGTTTTTGTTTTACTCGGTTCAAAAGATCTAAAAAAATCTTTGTAATGGATAAAAAAGGATATATATATTTTTAAATATTTAATCCCTAAATGAATGGTAAGATTTCAAAAATGTTTTTGTACTATAATATTTAGGACAGTTTTAGGGAAGACGGCAAAATTTCTCTTAGATTTTAATTGAATTTCTAACAAAAATTTTACAAAAAAATACTAAGATGTGCCCTTCAAAGTGTATATATATATGAGACAAGTTTGATAAGTCTAAGTTAAATTTCTTAATCTTCTGAGTACCAACAAACACACATTTATCTTTATTATTGTAGAGTGAATGCGAAATCAAAACCTCAGTAACATTATATAAAAAATTATTCATATTTTACATTTTTTATGATAAAAATATCGCTTAATAATTTTTAAACAAAGAACATACAAATGAAATAAAGTTAGAAATAAAACTTATGAAGTTAATCTATTAAAAAATACTTTCCGACAAAAAAATTGAACATTACATTTAATGTGAGCCAAGACTGTTGCATCTAAATTAGAAATGAAATTATCCAAAGTAGAAGCATAAAATAATCCTTAAAATTATTGTATTGGCAGGAAGAAATAATAGAATAAAATAAAAAAATTATATACAGAAAAATTATTAACCGCCCTGAAATCTTTATCAAGCATCACCTCCAAGCAGAGATTTAAATCGAGGATTTTTTTCCCTCTAAGAGGCCAAACTATCTACCCATATTTGACTCTGTGCGACTCATGTCATAAGAAATTGGTATTCGAAACAAAGACAATAAAATTTAATAACAGTCATTCATTTAAAAAAAAGTCATAAACAAAATTACAAACCTAGTAAGAATTTTTTTTAGTTCAGTTATCGAAATTCAGAAAATATTTCAATTTTCGGGTCACGAGGTATCAACTCTTGGACAAAAGTCAAGCCCCTTACAGAAAAAAGATCTACAATTTGAATCCTGCTTGAAGATGATTTTTGATAAAGTTTTCAGGAGGATGCATAATTTTTTTAAATAATTTTGCATTTTGCTCTAATTTTATCCCTATTTATCAATGCATACTATTCTTAAGTCTCATTTAAGGTTTCTCTATTTGAAATAACAGGTAGACTTTAAAAAATTCTAATTAGAAGGCTTTGGAATCTGCAACCGTTCTTCTTTTGTTCATATAAGTAATGTTGGAAAATACCTTACTTGGAACTACACCTAAATGAAATTCTAACGAGAATTTCATACCTTGTATAAAATTTTGAACTTTAGTAAAGAGTTATCAGGAGTAGGGCAACAATGAACGATTAACCCCTTCAACGACAATTTCAGTCCACACTACTCTGTCAGACGATTTCATTTTCTTAGTTTTAAGAGGAGGGATTGATATAGAAACTGATGGTTTTGTTGCTCAAATGATTTGTTATTAAAAATATTTGTTTCACACATTTATATGAATGTTTATATAAGAATATAATTAGTGTCTCTTAATTCTTCATTAATGTTTAATAAAAATATCATAGTTCTACATAGTATTTAAACGAAAGTAAGTACATGTTTCAACATTTATACATATAGATTTATACATATTACATTCTAATGGTAACTAGAAGCATGAACACAAGTATATCAAAGCAATAGACTCCATAAGACTTACACATACTTCTCTCAAAAAAAGCATCAAACCTCAATTTCTGGCGAGTCCATCTCGTCATTGTCAGTTTGTTCAAGTAAGTTTATGACGAGCTGAACTCATCTCCATTCAAGGGGTTAAGAGAGCTAGAACTTTATTTTAGAGCAACTGAGTTTTCTCCAACTTTAAACTCTTGTCTTCTTAATTGCTTACAAGATATGAAAAATGATTTCAAAATTTACCAACTAATTTAATTCACATTTACCCATTGGTTTTTGTCCATTTTTATTTCATGTGAAAGTTCATGATATCTAGATATGTCGTCGATGGTTGTCAATCCCCCTTTTCGAAAAAAAATTTCAAAAGTACAGCTTCATAACATATCCTTTACAAGAGTAACAATATCAAAATAAAAAATACGCAGAAAAAAAAGTTTCTTTCAGTAACAATCACCTCACCGATATTGAATTCAATGAGAAGCTCATGGCATATACAGTAGTCAGCAAAAGTTACCTTACTCTCCTCCCATTTTTTATAGTTTACGAAGAAAAAAAAACCAGCTTTAACCGTTAGATCCATTTAATCCATTCAAATTCGCTAAATAGAATAATCTGCGCTTATTGCGTAACTGTAACTTACCCCAGTTGATTGATATTATTAAATTTAATATTTTTAAAATTGGGTGTGAGCAGCAGGGTGGGCAAAGAGGATTCTATTTTTTTAAAAAAGAGAGAAAAATAGAAAGAAATCCATGTCAAACTAGTGAATAACGAAATAAAATATATAGATCTGTCAAATATTACTACCCTTATCTTTACTTAAGATGTCATTTAGAAAGGAACTTAAAATTAAAAGCATCGATTAACAGAATTGTTAATAAATATAGGTTTACACCTTTATTAAGGTTCTCCGATTATACTTATTGCACAATACGTTTTTAAAACATTCCAGTGATTCTAGTTATGGTTGCTTAATTATTATCATAACTAAACAAATATTTTTTTTTAAAAAAAAAGTTATTTGAGATTGAGTATGAGAGCTCACCAGTTTAACTTTACTCTCCGTGTAAAGTAATCGAACTCAAAAAATTAATCTTGATAAAATAATTAGGCTGTTTCGTTAACAATTAGAATCAGGTTTCTGCAATTCGAGCATAAAAATAAAATATACTGAATAATTTTCTAGTAAATATTGAATCTCAATCATATTAATCACGTATTACATTCATTTGATACAAAGGGCTTAGGAATAGAATAACATAATGGCACACATTAACGAGACATTTATATAAAAAATATTCGTTTAGTTAAATTGTGTACAACTACTATTTTAATTATTAAGAAGCAGGTAGACCATAGCTATAAAAATTAAGAGAAAAAACAAAACCTTTTTCTCAAATCTCAATTGGTGGCTCGGTGAAGAATGGGTTTTTATAATTTGAGCTTCCATAATATAAACTTATATTAAGGAAGGTAATTCATTAAAATATTTTATTGAAGAAATACCATGAAAATATACATTTCAATGAAAAATACTATCATGATTTTTTACAGGAATGTTGGGAAGTACTTAAAAGTAACATTTCTTGAAATGAAATGTAATGACAATAGCAAAAATCTATTTAAAAGAATCTAGAAAATTTCTTTTTACTTCATGAATTCCTACAAACGATAAATTATCTTCATGGAACGTTTATAAAATAGTGTCATTTAATACGCATTAAAGATATTATATTCTATTAATTTTCTATTCAATATGCCTTTAAAATGCAATAAAAAATTCCACTTTGAATATAAACTGTTAATAAATATGCATAGTTCAAATATAGCAAATTATAAACTAAACTAAACGATAAATATTTAACCTTAATTTATAAAAAATGACAACTCCATAAATTCCAGAATTGAATGAACAATATCTAAAAGAGTTTATAAAAGTGTCTAAACGATTTCGGATAAATTAATTTTTCTTTGTTGTCTCTGTTTTACATCAAAGATTCTATTCCCTATTCCCCTTCCAAAATATCAATAACAAGAATTCTATGCATACAAATAGAAGTTCCAAAATATAATGGCTATCTTTGAGATTTATATATAAAAACAGACACAAATGTTTATAAATTTTGAAATATTACATTACTAATCATTTTTAAATTTAGCTCAGTATAAATATTTTAGATTAAAAATAAATACATTTACTTAAAAGAACTATATTCCAAATCATAGTTTTAATATAAATGCAATCGTTTTTCAACTGAGACATTTGCAGTTTCTCCATAAAATAAAATCAGAATATCTGACGGCACGAATTCATAAAATAATTTTAAACTTTTTATTTGCATAATGAACAGAGCTTACCTGAAATTCGAAGAAAAAAAAATAAAAGTCAATGTAAATTAAGCATATAGAAATTTGTGTGGCATTTGTTATTGTTGAAAGTCTTGAATTTCCCACCATTGCGATGATTTACAGCGCGTGATCTTATTGGATAATTGTTCGAAATAAATTAATATAATCATGACACAATGTATTCGGTGGATTCTTTAGAATCATGAAAACTTCTCAAGATCATAATAAATTTTATTTCTCTTTGCATCTGAAACAATTTAAAACAGATTTTGTTAAAATTACTAAATAATTTTATTTCCCTCTTTTAACATAGTTCTAATGATAAAAAGAAATAATTTCGAATATTCGTATTTCTGACAATCGCCTCGTCGGCATAGTGGTTAGTGAAATCCGAAATTTTAGCAAACTGTTGAACACTCAATTCATTCTTATTCAGTCTTCTTTTTTAATTATATGAATAAATTTTTCATAAAATTAGATATTTTTGGACATTTATTTTATTTTATTTCTAAAAGATTTTGTGAAATCATCTAATAATGAATTACTGAAAAATAAAATATGTAAATAAGCAAATCTTCTAAACTACTTATAATTTACTTTTATTCCGAAACCGATCAATATTCTTCGTAAAAATGCTAATGCTGCTACCTTTTTAAAAAAAATTTGTTAACATTGTGTATATTACTTATATATTTGTTACTTAAAATGACATCAAATTTCTATTCATCACATTGGTAAATAGACATGAAAACTGAACTGGTTCGCTTAACAAACGTTCAAAAGATCATAAGAATATCTCATTTTCACTAAGACATTGCACTTAAATATTAAATCCTATGGTTCAAAAAAGTTTTAAAATAAGAAAAGAAAAAAAAGCCGTTTCTTTTAAAGAAATATTTATTTGATATGTTAATGTTTGATACTACAATATGAAAAAGAAATGACAAAATAATAATAATAATCTTAAATTTTGCAAATGAAATAAAATATTATATTCCCTTCTTGGTCAAATCAGCAAAAATCTACATATGGTTAAATAAAGCAAAATAACTGTTTTTATACCATTAAAATTAGTGTGTTAACCAGTAAAAGTAGTCTCCACAAAGTTTTCTCGTATGCTCTTTTATAAAGGTCCTATCTCAGAGAATGTTTTGTGGAGTATTGGCTTGCAAGTTATTACATATTAACCTTTAGCTTGAATAAATCTTTTTTTTTTTCCTTTTACTGAATGTATTGGGTATTTTTTAACGAGTTATTCAACAATTAATCCCTGGGATACGATTAACAGAATCCTATATTCGAATTTGTATTTTAGGCGTATTTTTTCCAACCTATTAAAACAAAAATTTGACACCAGAATTACAGTTGAAGTCCCAAGATCATGTATCATGATATATCTAAGTCATTGCATCTGAGTAATTACGTTTACATGTTTCTGAAAATACAGACAGACAAATGATTAAACTCGTTGGATTTGGCTCAAAATTAAAATATGTCTAGGCTATAAAAGTTAAATCTGTATTGAATTTTTTCTACATAGCTCATTCCGTTTTGTAATTATAGTGCTAAATTATTTCGAACTGCCGGACAGACAGACTAGGAGCGAATTAAGCACAAAATTTGATATAAAAAAATCTAAAAATTTGGTATGAAGACCGTACGCCCAAATTTCATCCACCCAGTTCAAAGTATTTTCGATTTATCTTTTTTATAGACACACATTCCCCCTCCCTCCCCCCTCAAAAAAATGTGTTTTTAGCACTCTGGAAGGTTTCAAACGCAAGGGTTCATAAAAATTTCGTGTTTTTGATTATCACTGTATTTTTTCTATACTACGTGTACGAGAAAGTTTTTGGCATTTTATTTTAAAACCTTACATATTTCAATCGGTCGGTAAATATAAGCAACAAAGGTGAGAGACGTATATACTGAAAATGATATTTATGGTGGGCGGGGGGATTCATTTAAGAAATTAGCACTACAAAAATGATTATCAACAGATAATTTTTCAGTACACCTGAAAAGACTAGTTATTATCCTATTATTAGTCATTATTAATTAGTGTAGACTAGTTATTAATCACAAAATAACAAAAAAATCATTTAAAACATTATATCAACTCCCTGACCCGATATTTTTGATAGCCATAGAAGCTAATAAAGTATCAATTAAATATTAAAATTAATCCAAACTTTACTAACTATAAGTTCATTTTTAATGAAGAGTATATCAAATAAACATTCATTTTCCATATATTTAAAAAATGAACTTTACTTTTGTATGACTCGTAGAGTTCAGAGTGTTTATTTTATTTTTTTACATTAAATAAATATATTTTATGTATGAATTATATGAATACATGACAGGCACTAATAAAAAAAAAACTCCTGACATATATTTGAATGCTGTTTTATTTCCTCAATATTGTATTATAAGGCATCTGACATCTTTTTTCAAAGTTATTATAGCTAAGAATATAATCAAATTTCAATATTAAAAAATACTTAAAATATTTATTGTTTCTTCTATGAACATAGTACTAATACGGTAGATAACAGATTTGAGACTCAATTCTATGAAAAGTAAAGATGATGGAGAGTGGTGTAGTGCTTTACCACTGTCATCAATTATATATATAAGGCAATAATCTAAACAGATCTTTTTACCATTAAAGACAAAATCTTATACAAAACTAAAATTTTGATGTCAAGAACATAACAAATTTTATTTATCTAAAATATATTTTCTAGTTATAATTTTCACATACCTATGAACTGTCAAACAATCAACACTTTCCTGATTTAGGTTCGAATATGATGGCAATCAACAACTATAATGATGAAATCATATTCTAAATTTAATTTTCTACCTCTTTTCATTTCTGAATCATCATACATACAGTAAGTCAGACTTCATGTAAATGAATTTTATTTAAAAATTTATCAAAATTTAATTTTGTTGATGATCACAAACCAAATTTTCATCTGTTGCTTTTATGTTACGCTGACTTCATTTTAAAACAATAATAATAATCTAAAACATAGCAAAAATCTTGCAAGTAGCAATTTGTCAAACTCTCTAGGTTAAATTTATTGACAATTTTTTCCCTAAGTGAATAAGTATGTTCTAGAAAAAAATTATGAAGTATAAATTTTTATACAATCTCCTAGTCATATTTAATAAAATTTGTTAACAATATAATAAGTTAATGATATCAAAATAAAGTTCTACTCTCCAGTAATCAAGACTACCCTAGACCAGAAACTTTGAATTTCCTTATTGCATGCTAATCAACAATTTCTTCAAAGAATCCTCACATGTTGAATGATGGATCCTTCATGAGATGAATAATTAAAAAAAAAAGTCTAACAATTAAAAAACATAGTAATCCAATTAACTGTAGTAAGCATGGTAGGATAATAGTTGGTTCAAAAAAAGAAATAAATTTTTCTCACAGAACAAATATAAAACTTTATTAATAATAAAATGACATTTTTACAGTCACATGAAATATATAATTAAAACAATTCTATTTTTCTGCAGCAAATTAGTAAACTTAAAGACTAGAAAAAAATAGCATACATATTTAAAAACATTTTCTAGATTCTATGTGAAAAAAATTGAGCCACAAAATCAATCAGTCACTAGAATTATCAGACCAAAAATATAATATAATTATGACTGAACATAACAAAATAAAAACGAGTTTTACAATCAGCAAACAAAGTTATATTGCATTAGTATTACTAAGTAATATTTTTTATAACTAAGACAAAAGTTTTTGGTAAAGTCTGAACATTTATTTAATAAATTAACAGTTAAAGAAGTAAATAAAATTTAAATATACAGCAAAAAAATAAAAAGTTTTACCAAATAAGTTTTAATAATAGTAATAACAAAAAAGCAAAATATCAGTATGCAAACAGAAATCTTTTTTTATATGGCGAAGATATAATTAACATATTTTCAGTCATATAAAAATTATAGATGTACATATTTGCATTCAAAATGAAGGCAATGCTTAAAAACCACTGGAATATTTTACATAGAAATAAAATATTGAAAAGGTAATATTAAGAAATATTTCCGAAACACTTATGGTTAGTTATATCAAACATATACAAGTGAAAATTCATAAAATTTATCATTCATATGAACAGTCCATTGCACTAAATACAGAATAACACACAAATAACATGCATTAAATACATATAAAAATTCTTGAATATGAATCACATTATTTAAGAGAAGACAATTAAAAAAGCACAAAATATGAGCCTTCAAAATCAAACAAAATATTCATGCATTGTCAACTTAAAGTCAGCACTATCTCAAATATCTTAACATTGCATATAATATTGTTTGATAATAAGACATAGATATAAAAACTGTGGTGTTTATAAGTAAAGAAGTTAAATGCTTAGAGTATCAATATATGGCACCTCAAATGTCAATTTTGAATGAAATGAAACTTTGACTTATCCAATATTTGAAAGCTAACTGAAGCATAAATAACAATGATAAATATTCATGAAATATTGCACTTTTGACTACAAGACTAAATTCTTTGGTCTCAAATATTTCAATAACAAAAACACAGCAAACAAAAAAAAAAGAGAGAGCATTAAACATTCATTAATGAGTACATTGATAAATGCTATAATAAGACTAACATATTTGACTTCAAGATTATTTCTGTAATGCAAGTCAAAGTTACTACAGAAACAAAATCACAGATAGATTTAAGTATACATCCTTAAGCGTAAGATCAGCAGCAAATTCTTTTGTAAGTAACTAAGCAAATTCAAACCATTCAGTAAATAATTTTTTTAAAAAAACTATAGCTGCCTCAAATGAAATGGATCAAATGTATCGAAACGGATCAATGTAAATGATTAAAATCATTATTATTTAAAATAAGCATTTATATTTTTAAAACAATAAAAAAACCAATATTTACAAGATGAATAACCTCCCATAAAAAAATTAAATAAGCACTAAAAATTATTTTTAAAGTTAATTTTATTAGCAAAATTAACGATTGGCAATTTAAAAAATATCAAAAATAAAAGTGAATGTTAGCTACTGTAAATAATAATAATAAAATTATATTAAAGTACTGAATATAACTCCATTATTACAAAATTAAAAATGAAAACTATAATAAAGAGAATAAGTAAATCCATATTGAAAAAAATAGAATTATAATAATAAAACACAAAAAAATATGAGCATTAACACATTTGAAATTATTTATCAAAATAAAGATATATAAATGAGAATGTCACTGTTAAATTCAGAAAGAGTACCCGTTATATAATTTCCTTAAATTTTAAATCTTGGTTATGAGGAGCATAATTAAATATGTAATCGATTGCTTTTTTTACTTTATGCAATCTTGTATTATTATAATGGTTTTTTTAATAAAAAAAATCAGAAAAATTCTGAAATTAACACTTTGCTGACCGGTGACGAGTTAACTTGTCTTTTCATGTCCAAACATTGTTGACCGGTAACGAGTTAACTCGTCATTGCACTTGCATTATCTGTTTCAATTTATAACACTGAGAGTGACATAGAACACTGCTAAAACTTGGTGTATCGTGTTTAGTCTTGTCCGCTCTATAACAGAAAAATTACTTTTCCTAGTAATTACATTTTTATTAGAATTTTAGTAAAATTCCAAAAATTTCAACAATGACGGAACGTATCGGCGAAGAGCATTTTGATGTTCCAATTCAACAAAATTCATTGAAGTTTTTTTAGAACGTTTTACTTTCATATTCAATTACAAAAAAGTAGCCGGTGACATGACATAGTTTCTGTGTAAAATTGCCAGTCACCAAAGTGTTAATCAAGCAGAACATAAAAAAATCAACATCAAATTCCTCAATTGATAAAATTAAATAAAGAGGCATTTCTTTGCATGCAATAGTATTTAAAGCATCAACATTAAAAGATTTTCAATCCTTTTAACTTGAAAAATATGAAGTATAAAAATAAATTACAGAAATTAGCTGTAAAAATTAATTTGTAAATCAAGAACATATAAATGTTTTGGAAAAATTATTTAAAAATCCATTTATCAAATTTTAAAACATCAGAATTGCAATATATAACTAATAATCGATTAGAATGAATCTATATACAAGAAATAAAATTTGGCTGCATTTTGATATGAATACTTTCACATGCAAATAAAATATTAAAATTTACTTTCATAAAAGACAAGAAAAAAATATTCACAACAGATTATATCCCATATAATGATTTATAACAAAAATTTAATAGTTTTTACATAGAATTAAATATAAACAGGAATATATTTGTTTATAATATATAAAAAACATACAAAAGCAAACATCTACAACAACTAAAAGAACGGCAGAATTTGAAATAAGTGAAGGAGTAGCATTTTGTTAAAAATATTCAACATTTTCAATGCTACCAGGGAGATATCTTGTCTTTTAGATACTTTCAACTACAGGTTTCTGTGGGCTAAAATTTGTATCTTATACCAGTTTAGATAAGTTGAACTTTCTAACACATATCTGGAGAAGAGATTGGAAGTGTCTGAAGGATTGTATGTCATGTCAGTAGCATTGAAAGTGTTCAAAAAAGGGAAGAACAACTTACAAGTCCGTAGCATACAGCTCTTTGAAGAAATAATGCATTCACAATTAACAGCATGCCTGAAATTTTCATTAAATCAGATTGATAAATACAAATGTAAAATACTGTAAGCTATCAAAAGTTTCATGTTTCTAATTAAGACAATCCTTTTTCACTTTTTTTCATATTAAAACATATTTTTTCATTAAAAAATTCCCAATCAAAGTAGATCATAAATATAATAACTCAGATCATTAATAATTCTGAGATGATAGATGAACATGATGTGATGTTTCTGTGAGTAAAATTTAAAAAATTGTTTCTCAACATGCTTATTAATCGTACTTTTGTTCTTTAATTAGGTTGCAATAAATGATATTAATCAGAAATTAAAACGGAATAAACATTATAATATAATGAATAATGGCAAATTCCAGCAAGATGGGGAATTCCATGAGTGCTATCTTGATGTGAATGCATATGTTGATGAATTTTTGGTGAACAGATTCTTAAGATGAAGCAGTAGCACTCAGACCATCTTATCCAGAAATATCTTGTCATGTAATGATAGAAACAAAATGTTTGTAATTCAAGAGCAACTATGACAGATCAGCTCAAAGAATCCAAAAAAAGAGTTTGCAATCAAATGCAAACTGATAAACCAGTATTATTTTCATTTTCCACAAATGGTTGACTGGACAGCAACAAATACTTTGAATAATTCTGATAATTGTAAAATAAAAACATTTTTATAAACTTAATGATGAAACTTTGAGACATGATATTAGCCAGTTAACACAATAATTATTCAAACAGCATATGCATTTTAAAAACAAGCTGTAATTAATTTACAAGGCATATCTGCAATGTGTCATCTTATGTAAAAATTGCAAACATAAAGGAAAAGTGAAAAAAATTACTTTCTTCATCTTAACATAAATGTTCTATTTTTTACATTTAAGACCAATTTAAATTACTTTCTTATGTATAAAAAGCAATAAAATTAAACAGCCATTTTTTCAGCAGAAAACTAAAAGTTCTGCATAGATTGAGCTTCTAAATGTCAAACTTTGATATAATTATAACATAATAGTCAATTTAATAAGCCCATGAAATGATTCTTGTTTTTTAAAACAAAAAAGTAGTTACTTATTTTAGTAACTACTTTTTTTAACAAAATTTTTTACAAGTTTGTTACAAGTTACATACAATCTAATAATCTTCAAAATTCTTTGATTAACTATTTCAAATTAATTATTAATTAGCCAAAAATAATTAAGTACCTAGATTCTCCCTTTTCAGAAATTAAACTTTCAGAAAAAAATTGATTACTAAGAAAAAGAGTAAAAAACAAACACTTATTTTAAAGTGAAGGCAGCAATTTACTTATTATGGAATTGCACTATGCAGAAAATACTAGCCAAAAAAAAATTAATTTTATTAATGAATCCAGTAAATTTTAATTGTATAGGGAAAAATAAAATGGATTGAATAGAATGAAATGTTCAAAGAGATGATAATGGCTTTATGAAATGAATGAATATTATTTGAAAATGAAAATGTTCTGCTTATTTAGAAGAGAAAAAGGAAATCAAAATTGCCATTCCTTCTTCTCACTTTTTTTTTTTTTTTTTTTGCAGTAAATATCACAACAAATTCCATGAACAAGCAAATTAATGGCTTAAAACTTCAGGCTAACAACATCAACATAATCTTGCTATCTTTACTAAAAATATGTTAATAATCAATCTAATAATGGAAAAAAAATTTTTAAGGCTTTGCTAGATTTTCAAATTAAGTAAAACAGAAAATATTTCATAATAAAACATAACAATCTATTAAAAAATTAAAAATAATAATAGATGCTTGGTGTGTAATCTCAGAATATTAGTCCAGAATGTATGAAGATCTGAAACTTTAAGTTTGAATGCATCACAATAAAAGTATTCATTTTTTGACTAACAAAAAGATAAAAATCCAATTATTTTATTCTAATTATTAGACACATAATTTTGAATTTTTAGATAATACTTTAAAAAAAAGGATATTCTTTACATAAACCAATATAAAAATTGATGCAAAAACAAACAAACATTGGTTTAGTTATATTTATCTAAAGAAAAGTAATCAGAACAAGCTTTCATAAAAGCTGACATATAAATTCATTTTAAAACAAATTATTAGATTATTATAAAATACAGCATATCAGAGATTGTATTTTAAACAGGTATATGAATGTTAACATTTATATGTATTTATTGTTACCTATAATTTAAACAAAAAAGATGAAAGAAACAAATGATATCAGATCTATTCACTACATATTCTTACATGAGATGCATTAGAGTATTCTTAGCAGGAACTAAGTTCAATAACATTTCCGAGAAGAATCTGGATATTTTTCCTTCAATTCTACTTTAAACTGGCGAAACAAAATTCTGTTTCTGTCTTGGTCAACTTCTTTGTCTTTATGAAAGGAGTTTGGAGTTTTTAGACCACGATGCACAATGAAAGCATTGTTTAAGACTGAAAATTTGTACCCTGCAACATGCAATTCACACACCTGTAAAAAAAAATATTTTGAAAAAATTAAGAGCAAAATGTTACAATGTTAGCAATTCAT
>JAOUZG010052544.1:2555860-2568003 GCA_026289955.1 Argiope argentata
TATATATATATAGGATATCCCACAGAACTATTTTAATTAACCAACATCTGCCTTCATCTTGTTTTGTCAACACCCGATGATATATGAAATCCAAAGCAAGAGTTGGAAAGGTTAGATCATTACCCAGAGGACGATAACTTTTATTTAGTTTAGCATTCCAGAACAATGCCATCTATTGGTCTTTTGAAAATCTGTCCCAATTAATTTTGATGCATAGGCTCCACTAGCTTTCGTCAAGAAAAGATGTCTGTCTTCACGTGTCAGCGATTCCCGCAAAGCTCAGCGGCTATGTGGTAATATATATTTTCAGTCATAATGTTTCCCTACCTCTAACGTCCTCCTAGAGGAAATAATCTAACTTTCTGATTATTAAATATCTCCATGTTTTATTTCTTTTTAATATTTCCCTGTAAATACTCCCCTTTAAATCTAAGTAAATTCTTTTATTTTTTTCTAAAGAAGTATCTTCATCCTTCGTTTGTATTATTTTAATTTTGGTTTAGAAACTAACCCATAAATATTAAAAAACTCTAGACATCATGCCACTAAAATCCCGCTATCTGAAGAGTATAATTTTTGGAAGATTTATTTAGACTCCCATATATATATAATACATTTTATAGTAAAAGACGTTTTCTTGGCAATTTTATCATTAAAAGTTTTGGAATTATGCAATACCAAAATTATTAATGATAAAAAAATTTAAAATTGGTTACATCTGCATATATCTTAAGTTCAATATATCATTCTAATCCTTAAAAAAATTATAACCGCTTAGATCCTAATGGACAACAACAAGAAAAGAAAGAAATACTAATTAAAATAAAACATAGGAAAGTATAAAATATAAATGTTAGAAAAAATCTACAAAAAATATCACATTAATTACTCTATTATAACAATGATTTGGAAAAAAAGGATTAATCATCAAATCCATTTGTACTTTATTTTTAAAAAATTTTATTAAACATTTTAACATTTTAAACATTGATTGCAGAATAAGCAACAATAAAAATCTTATGCTTGAAGACCAGGTCAATCAACTAAAAAAATGTTACTGGCTTTTATTTTGAATATTTGATTTTTTAAAATAATTAGTTCAATTTCTATTCCAGGAGATTCAGAAATTGGCCTTTTTTCCAGTTAAATTAAACATACAATGAATTCTTTCTTAGTTTATTAAAGTAAAACACTGTATAGACCATTTTAACACTCTTTCAGATTTAGATAACCTGTGGTCATATGTACATGTCTATCTAATAATCAAGAAGAAAAGAACAAAAAAGAAAAGAAAAGAAAAAGAAATGTCTGCTTAAAATCTCAAATTAAAATTAAAGCCTTTGCAAATCAACACCTTTTCCAAATCAGATTTGGCAGACCAGTTTCCACCAACTCTTACTGTATAATAATAAAATTTAGTGATTGTATTATAGTTTTTTTTTAATTCTATTCTATTTCTTTAATAAAGATACAATAATTCATTAAAAGTTTAATTTATACACAGAGTAAATACAAACAATTTGCATATTAATTTATAAAATATGACATAATCAAATAAATAAGTTTAGTATATTTTGATAAGATACATTGTATTACAAGATATTGTATAGTTATCAAACTGGCTGGTATAAATATGTTTATTTAAAGCTTTTATATCATTTACTTGATAATTCAACAATAATTTTAGTTAGATTAATATTTTCTAAAATATAATTTTCTATTAATGAAGTAGTTAAATCATTCAGCCCAGATTGTTTTGATGACACATTTAAATCATTCTTTAACTTTTTTTTAATTCTCAAAATCTTTATTACTGCCTAATTACCAGTATAATAATATTCTTACTTTTAACATATTTAAATTTGTAATTAAATCATTTTTGATTTAATTATAAATTAATTAGAACAATAATAAATCTTAAGTATCAATGCTGTTTCTTGGACTAGAGACCCTAGTAATTTTTTCTAGCTATAAGTTTAAAGGAATTTCAAAAAATCTTCCCATTTCAATTCTATGTTGTGTTATTTAGAGGGGAGGGGTGCCCATTTAACCCAAATATTTAAAAATATTTGTTTCCAAATATAGAAATTTAAAAAAAATAGAATTTATGAATTTCAGAAATTTTTTAACCAATGAACTAAATTTTCATAAGGAAAGTGTGGATTAATGCTGAAGTTTAATGTCTTTCTTATGGCAAGAAATAAATTATTACATGCCAAAAGTATCAATTTCCTCTCAAGAATATTGGTAGTAAAATTTCCATTGGTTAGTAATTTAATTACAGGATTGGCAGGACAGGGAAAATGCCCTTAATTCCCAGCCAAGAGCATCATAATTACATAGATATACAAACGTTCCTATTGTTCTGTTCTCCAGGACTAAAAAACAATTTCATTAGTAAAATCATGTCAAGACAAATAACAGAAAATTAAACTGTAACATTCAACTAGCATGTTTTTACTAAGCATTTAGAATAAATACAATTAATATTAAGTCAAAACATAAGTAAAACTATTGTATTTAGTGGGTAAATGAATAAAATGAAAATCAGGAAATTTCATAAAGCAGAATAAGCAGTATTGTATTCTGGAATACAATACTGCTTAATAAGCAGAATTAGCAGTATTTTCAATTGCACTTTTTGACCTGGATGTTGGATTTTAAAGGAAAAAAACAATACTTTTGAAGAAATGAATGATAAAGACAAAAAAAAAGTAATTAACTGTAAAATTTTGCTAATTTACAGGACTAAAAAATGTAATGTAAAATAAAAATATATATTTTATTATTTCATAATTAAAACTAAATTATACGATTCTTTAAAAGCAACAAACAGTATTATAAAGAATAACTAAAAGATCTCAAAAAATGAAAGCATATAAATTCTAGATTTATATTACTTCACAGAAATAGACAAATAAAGTTTTATATATAAAGCAGATATTCTTTCATTCTGTCATTATATCATAAGGAATCGAACATTAATTCTAATAAGTATTTTAGGAACTCTAAAAAAATTTCAAAAGCACTTGTATTTAATCTCTGCAATTTAGCATAATAAGCAGTATTGTATTCTGCTTATTATTAACTTAACTTAATAACTTTAAGTTAAGATGTTATGTTATGCTAAATGGCAGAGACTTAACTTTTTAAAAAGGAAAGAAAACAATTTATATAAGCAAAATATACATGTATTTCTCAATCAATAACTCTTAAATTATTGACAGGTCTGAATGATGGTATTACTTTGTGTTGCACAACCAAAGAACCACAAAAAACTTGAACATGGTGTTAGCATTTAGGGAGTTAATCATTAAAATTTGGCAGATCATTTTTTGGTAACTTTCTTACTGAAAATGGTATTAATGCAAAACATACTGATACTTAACTTTGAAAATTTACTATTACTAATAATAAAAAGTAAACGTTTTTTTAAATAGAATAACTTAATAATAAAAAAATAAATAATATTTACATTTACTTTAACAAAGATCTAACATACTTGACTAATCCTATTGAAACCATACTGGCGAAATCTTTCATCATAGAGAGGAACATTATTGCGCCCTATGTAAAATGGCTCCCAAGGATCCCTCCACAACACTTCAAATAGAACGTCTAGTTTCTTCGAAGGTGGTTCCTTCTGCCAAGCTTCATAATCTGTGTGTTTCTGACATTTCCAACAAAGTTCAAAATAAAAGGGTCTAGCTTCCATTGCTTCAACTTGTTGAAGTAATGCAGATTTGGTTCGAGGTATGGCACCATCTTCTTTTACTTCAAATGCTGGTACAACATAAACAGTCTTGTCATCTTTACTGGAATCTGAGAAAAGCTTTTTCTCTTTAGCAAATTGCAAAAAGTCATTATGTAGATTCTCACTTGGCACCATATCGATATCTATCATGAAAACAAATTCTGTAAGCGCACTTCTTCTTGCTACATTTCTTAATAAATTATTTGGATAAGCTACACCCAAAGCATAATTCTTGCCTAAGCTAATTTTTTGCAAATTGTTAGATAAAAAGTCACAGGAATTAACATTTGGATAAGAAGAAGGCAAAGCATTATTGGTAGGTCCATTTAAAGGATAAACCAAATGGAAGCTTGTATTATACCTGATATTTTGATAGCACCGTCTAAGGTGTAAAATAGTTTCAACTGCCAGAGGTACATCTTCAGTTAAGCTGAAAACTGCAACTGAGATAGGTCCTTGCCATGCTGATGAAAGCAAATCTAAATTGTGAAGACCATTGATGGTTGTTTGAGTAGCAAGAGTGAGGCCATGTTTTGGATGATTACGATTTTTCATGAGTTCCCCAGTAATGAGATAATTTATGATGTGAAATTCCCCTGAAGAGTCCAGAACACTACTTTGGTGAATCGAGCGCATCATATTGGCCCTGTCTTTTTGGATTTCAGTTTCATGATATATACGAGCATTTGATTCCCATCCTCTGGATGTAGCTTCTCTTTGGCGATGCTGATTCTTACGAGCTTCCAATCTACTTAGCAAAGTCATATGTATAACCTAGAAAAAATATTCAAATTAAATAACTTTAGAATGAAAGATATAAATTTCATTCAATTTTATAATAAACCAACGTTACATCACTTTTTACCTGAATTTAAAAAATACTGTATATATATATAATCACTAGAAAAAAAATTATACATATATTTCTGTTTACGATTCCTTTTTAACACGTTTTTGCTAGCAATTAATAACATTACTGAATATTTGTATGGATAATGCCAGTCTTTCAAGCTTTTAAGGTCCAATGTTGAATCAACATAACAAATTCTGGGGAAATAAAGGTAACCCAGTCATCAGTGTAAGTAATTTGAGTCTTCCTTCTTTTTCTTTAAAAAAAACTGAGTGAAAAATAATTAATTCAGGATGATGTCTATTTATCAATATGCATTATTTCATGGATATTGACCAGAATTGACCTTGGACTGAAAGATCTAGAAAGTTATTACGGAATATGTTTATAGTGCTAACTTTGGATGTGAATAGAAATAAGTTACTACTGCCTTACATTTACAGCAGGGAAATAAATAGAGACAATAATGTGATTTTATTATTTGCATCAATGGCTTAAAATGTTCGAATATTACTTCAATAGATCATCAAAAAATATCTTGCAACAGTAACCTATAATTTTTACTGGATAATTTAATTTGAAATTAGTTTAGTTATATTAAAATATTAGTTTCAAGAAATAAAAAAAAAAATTTCAAATTTTTAATAGCAATAGAAAACGTAACTTATTTTGGATTTTTTTCTTAGTATTTAAATTTAATGTTACATAAATATGAGGACATTTTTCGCCTTTAATACCAAAAATAAGAAGGTTGATGTTATATTTGATGGAATCAAATTTTCAAATTGAAACCCTGTGCCCCTAAACTTGTCAGTACCATCAATCAGCAGATTACTGAGGTCTTTCACAAGGAGACAAATAAAATTATAAAATTCACATACAAGCTATTCTTAGAAAACCCATGTGTTTATTAGTCTGCAAAGCATAGTTATCATATTTCATTTGAATCATATTTTATCAACACAAACTATTCACTATAAATAAATTGTTCTAAAATGTATTGACTATAGATCTACTGCCAAAACTCAGATACTCAAATTTTAACAGCATGAATCATAACATAATATTTATTTCAAAAAACATATTTTGGAACAATTTTTAGAATTAAAGAAAACTTTGGTAGTTTAAAAGCTTTTTAATGTAAATTTCCAATATACATTAATATAAATGTGCTATTTAACAAATGGATTTTTTTTGTAAAATAATAATAATAATTTGTGAAACAATACAGCAAAAAAGAATTATTTCTAAATATATTTTACAAGCTTAAAATTAAATAAATTTATTATAAAAATAAAATTTTAAAATTATTACTCACTTGTAGAATAGCAATAGTTATAACTAAAAATATGACTGCCTTTTTCCACAAAGCTTGTATCATGTTGCTCATTGAAAACTGTGTTAGTGAAATACATCAGTTGTTTCTGAATAGTTTTTCTTCAAGTAGCTTTTTAATATAAACCTAGAAAATATAATTTTTACAAACAATGTTTAGAATTTCTAACATTGAATTTCTATTCATATGAATAGTTTAAATTTTAAAATCTAAGCATAAATGAGTGAAGGAATTGTGAAAAAAAGACTATGCACATGATATAAATGTATTCTTTTCAACTAAAATACTAACCACACATACAGAGATACTATAATAAAATGTAAATCCTGTATTATAAAATTTAATGATCAAATTCTAACTAGAAAAATTCATATTTATTTCTTTTGGGTTTATATATAGCATTTTCAGATTCATAAAATTGAAATATTTGGAAGTTTATCATTGAGTTTTAAAAAAGTGCAGAATTAATAAAAATACAACCATTATAGTAACAGTAATTGCTAATAATTTTAGACAGCACATCTAAAAGAAAAATATATTTAAAATATTACATTATAACATATAAATATAATAAATAAGAAAAATAATTACAAAGAACACTTTTGGTAAATTGACTAAAAAGGCATTCCTGTGGAATTGCATTTTTATTGATATGATTGTTTAAGCAAAAAGTTAATTTTTTAGTATATTTAAAAAATTCTCTGTTAAAACTATGTCTAAAAATTTGAATGGTATATAGTAAAGCAAGAGACTTGTTAAAGTATTCCAAATTTATAAATCTTTAAACCCAAATTTTACCAAAATTTAACATAGAAAGCTTTAACTCCATTTCATTTGATATTGCACATTAATAGTGAATTGTCAGAGAAATTAGACCCTGAGCAGCATGGTTATATTGGCAAATTCTTTTCAAAAACTATATAAGTTCAAAATATTTTCTCACAACTTCTCTTTCTTATTTTCCATCTTCCTAGTTGGTTTTTGCATGCTCTTGTCATGATTTTAAAAAAGAAATTTTGCCAAAGGGTGAAAATTGGATTATTTCCTGGAAATTATGAAGAAAATTTTAATAATTTTTATGATTAGAATAAAAATTGTTTTAAAAACTCCACAATTGTTTCTTCAAAGCCTGTTTTATACACATACTTACATAAAATAAATTCCATAAATTTAAGGGAAAGGAACAAGTGTTTCAAGACTACTACAAGACAGCAAAATAGTGTATTGAGGTTCTAGAAATATTTCAAAGAAAATTACTAAGTAATTTTAACTGTTTTCTACAATTAAAAAAGAAAGGCCAGAGGTTTATATTTCCTTATTATTTCATCCTGAAATTTTAGCTGAGTAAAATCCAATAGTTATACTGAATCATGTGTGAATAAAAAGTATGACATAAGCAAATAAAATTGTATTTTTATCATAAAGATAGAAATAACTTTATCAAAAATCACTAAGTATGCATAAATATCTGCAAGTGTATCTCCCTATACAGAGCTTGCAAGACATGCATGTAATGTATTAAAAATAATTACTAAAGAAATCAAAACTTAGAAATGAGATTTTCAATTTTATCTAAGCTATAATTTAATTGTTATAATTTTTTTTTAAACTTTTCCTTTGGATGATAAAGATGCAGTATCACTAAAATTTTCTACTTTGTTTATAGGTTAATATAATTGAAGTGCCACTAATTGATTGGATAAACAAAATATTAATAATGTAAAATAAAAACAGAATTTCCACTGTAAATTTTAAAATATTACCATGGTTAAAATAAACAAAGTCTAAATTTATACTAGTTGTTTAAAAAAAGCAATGAAAAAAGCTATAATTTTTACAAAAACATACCTTACTTTGAACTAGGACAATAATAACCTAATATTTTCTATTCTGGAACTCGTTATTCTCCCTTGGATGTTATTTTCTAGTTTTAAGAATTATTTTGTCAGGAGGGATAAATTTAAAAACTGAAACAACTTGAAAGACAGTAATTCAGAATAAAACAAGGATCCTTACTTCTTTTATGATTTAAAAAAAAATCATATAACAACAATTACATCCTGACCTGGAAATAATTTTAAATGCCAAATTCCAAGTGGAATAATTACATAAAATTATTATTTTTTTAAAATATTTTTACATACTATCATGTTTGTTAAGCTACAGGTAGTTTACAAGTAGTCTACTACTACTGTTTGACTGTTCGTAATCTAAATACATGAGACTGACTTAAAATAGTAATGCAAGAATTTCAAGAATAAAAGTATATATATTGCAATATTTATGTATAACTTGATATCACTTTAATTAAGAGGTGGCTGAAATTATGATGTATCAGTATACATTTAGATTATCTTTCTATTGAAGAAATAATAACTTAATCAATAGCAGGGAAAGATATTTTAATAGTCACAAGAACTATAATGGTTACAAAAAAAGAAATAGTTACTTTGATCCATGAATGTACAGTACAGGAACTCTTTGTTTCTTGTTCATTGCTAACATTATATGATATGCTTAAATGAAAAGACCTGCAAGAAAATAAAGATACTTTAATAATGCTACAAAAATGCTTCACTCAATAATCACATATCTTTTTCCCTATTTCACAGTTTTACAAAGATATGAGTATATTAGCAAAATTATAAGATTAATATATTCTTGAAATGAAACATGTTATAAAAAGAAATTATAGTGTAAAAATGAATATAGCCATAAAATCACTTCTAGTAATAATATAAATCATACCTTTGATTCCGTGTATTCTTCCATAGATTAGATTAGAAAAACACAAATTAAGAAAAGATAACTAATGATTTTGTGATTGCTTACGAGATATTAAAATGATAAATTGGAATTCAATTGATAATCTTAAATTCCCCCTTATTTATAATCAAACTGTAGGTCTTTTCCGTTAGCCAGCACAAGTGAAAAAGACACCAAAAAATATAGAATTCCATTAAATTTCTTACA
The DNA here is from genome assembly GCA_026289955.1 of Argiope argentata. NCBI lineage: Eukaryota > Metazoa > Arthropoda > Arachnida > Araneae > Araneidae > Argiope > Argiope argentata. The sequence goes on from JAOUZG010052544.1 coordinate 2,564,774, forward strand.
GTGATTTTAAAGCAAAAAATCACCAAATAATATAGAATTCTGAAATTTCTTTGGGGATTTTTGACTTGTGACCCAGCTAATGGAAAAGTACAAAATTATGGGAAGCAGATTTCTAAGGCTATCCAAAATATTTTAACCAAGTATCAAAAGCAACAATCTACTAGTATGTATACACAAACTATTGTTGAATTTTAATAATTTGATTTTTGTTCTACAGGAAAATAACAGAAGCTAACACAAATGTGAATTAAAAAAATCATATTCTTCATAAATAATTTTTCATACATAAAACTCTAATAAGTAATTAATTAGATTGTGATTTATAGAATAGAAAAGTCCAGAATTCTAAATTATATTTATATTATCAATATGATTATAATAGACAAATTAGAAACAAATAAATTAGATAATAAATAAGCAATAAATTAGAAAGCTTATTAACTTATGATTTTTATACAATATATCTCATAAAATTATATAAATGCACTTTGATTGTAGGGGAAATTTTTTAAAAAAAGTTTACATCCAATAAAATCAAAATAAATTTATCTATTTTCAACAACAAACTTTCATTTTTACTTATTCTTCAATTTTCATAATATATGACGACTCATGCAGGTTTTATTAACATATTATTTCTTATATGCAGAGATATTCATTAGGCTGGATGTCTTAGTAACCAATTTGTTAAATAAGTGCAAGTTAACACATCCCTTTATTTAAATCAAAGAGAACATTTATAGTTGCTGTTGATAAGTAATATCTCTTTATTTTTTCCCTTCCTACTAACAGAGCAGATTTAAAAAAAAAAAAAAAAATTGCTGTAAAACCAAATTTTTTACTGTTTTTATTTCCATATGAAACTGATATTTCATAGAAAAAAGTAATTAAATGAAATATTAAGTTATTTTAATTTCTTGGACATGTTAACCTAAACAAATTGAATATATTCAAATGTTTAAAAATTTTCTCATAACTCTTTCTTAAAGCATTTTAATTTTAATTTTTTTTCAGTTAAACTGAAAAAAGTAGAAGTATAATAATTTAAAATAATTTTCACTTTGTGTTAAAGCAATAACCATTATAGATATATTTAACAAGAATTATAAAGAATAACTTCTTATTCACTAAAAATATTATTTGATAATGAAAATGATACTGCAGAATAAGTACTATTATTTTATAAGAATAACATAAACCTACTAACTCTTAAGGATGTGAAAATCCTTTTAATTGTAAGGATGTAAAAATACTTTTAATTGCTGATATAGGAAGGTTTAAATATGTTTCTCCAAGTTAGATTATCATATAAGTCTAATCATAAGAGAAAAAGAGAATAAATAAAATATTGAATATATTCGAAATGAGACTGAAAGCTATTTTATAATGTTGATATTATTTTAGTATATAAACACATTTCAATATCATTTTTTTCATTTACCAATAAAAAGATGCACAATCAGAATCGTATTAAAATATTGTTGGTTTCTGTTACCAATTTATTTAAACCTTGTATTTTTTCATATTCCAATTTACTGGTATTTTATATTGACAATTCTCTACAACTGATTTCTCTTTCTGCTATATAAAAATGCAATAACACTTATTTTCTAGAATATTATAATTATAAATTAAATTTGATTTAAAACTTCTGAACTTTTACATCTCAAGCTAACAGCAGAAAAAAAGGATGGGCCTCTCTTTCAAATGTGAAATATATGACAATATTTCTCAATTACCCCAATTGTTTGATCAAAAATAAAAGGAAAATAAACTTTTCCATACTAGATTTGAAAATTATAAATCACTGACCGTGTAAACAAAATAGTAGGTATATTTCTTTTTTTCTGGGTAATGTAAGGAATATGTCAAATCAAATTCCTTAATTTAATACTGTATCAGTTTAATGGTATATTGTGAAAGGTATCATAAATTTACGCATGTATGTTTACTTTAAAAAATATATTTATCAGTGAATGAGTTGAAAAAATCACAAATGTACTGAATCATCTTACTTGTTCTCAAACAATCCCTCTCCTCACCAGAAATGAAAACAAACTTCGGTCGGGAAGTTAGTTGGCAGCATGATGCCAAACATTATTCGCTTAAATAATCTAAGAGCATTTACTGGAAAATAATTTTCCTTTCAAAAATAGATTTAGTTAAGAAATTTTATCTTAATTTAAATTAATACGTATTTTTTGTGACGTACTATTTTAAATTGAATAAAGTTTCATATCTATGTGAGTGTGTGGGGGCATTTTTTCTATAAATAATATCAGTATCAGTTCAGTGTTGACTGTATTTGTGTTTTCCATGCAATGCATGAGAATACTTAATGAGATCAGAAACTGATTGTTTTACTCTCTTTTTATTATTTTTAACCAATCGATAAGGCTGTGCCTTTTTAAATAAGCATTCTCCAAAACTTCACAGATGACTTTATAGTTGGTTCAGCCCATGGTTCAATTTAAACAAAGAATTTACTTTTATCAATATGTATTCACCACAAGGGTTTGATACTGAAGGAACAAAAAGCTTCTTTAAATTATCATGTTTTTGTTGTTGTTATTACGAACGGCACTTTCCATGGACAAACGCGCTGATGGCCGTCAGGGATTTTAAGCCGATTGAGCGTCTCTTGCTTTTCAGTAGCACCAACTAGGGCCAAGAGTACGACTTATCTACTTCATGCGTCACACATTCGCTTTCACAACACCTTTTTACAGGGAAGGTCACACCCATACTCCTCAAAGATAGAACACAGAAGAACAACCATGCCTAAACGGGAGTCAAACACGGGGCGCCCAGATCAAGAGGAAGGCGCGCTACCCCTAAGCCAGGATGCCAGCAAATTCTCATGATTTTTATTTTTGGTAGCTTTAACCTTCATTGCCCTCTTTGCATAGGAACTGTTTCTTGCGTTCTTCGATTTAATTTCATCATTAAGAATTTTGTAATTTAAATTACAAAATTTTTAATACTATTCCACTTGCAATCATTTAAGAGCACAATTACCTTTAAAACACGTTCTTTGCAGAATTTTTACATTTTATCAAGCATATGCTATGTTACAATTACAAGTTTTGAAAGTGATTGTAATTCTATTGATATTTCACCGTTGGTATTAGACAGAACAAATCATAATTTACAGTAATAATAACGTTATGTATCATACAGTAAAGAGATTTGCCTTTGACTCTTAGTTTTATCTAGAGAAAGTTACAATA
>JAOUZG010052544.1:2568557-2588085 GCA_026289955.1 Argiope argentata
TCAGTCCGAGAGATGTTGGCTGGTATATATGCATGGTATTCACCACAATATAAAAATATTTCTTGAAGAATAATTTGCTCCGAAGTTATTGTAGAAAAACGATAAAATTTCAATGTTTTCTAATAAATTGAACATTTAATGAACTTCCATGGTTTGAAAAGATTCTCTCTTTTTTTCAAATGATAAATATACAAGGTTTGATTTATTTCGACCCAGTTCTTCAGATCTCTAACATACATACACAGCCGCAATGACTGCATTTGTATTAAGATTATATTTTTTATTCACTAACGATATAGGCATTTTTTTTTTGCCGAGTTTTTGAAGATAGTTTGACGAGTAAAGAACACATAAATTTAATTTTTTAAAATTAAAACTGCTTTAGAAAAAAGATTTTATTTCTGAAAGACTTAAAAGGGATTCAAGAGTTTTACATTTCCACTATATATTGAAATATTTTTTAAAAATTGTAACACAATTTCTAACGAAAGCATTAGGAAGTAAATAATTATTGAAAATTGAGATTAATCCCAATTACTAACAGATATAAAAACACATTATGGGATAACTTAACACTTGTATAAATTAACCTTGTGTTCTGCTTGCTTTTTTGAAAATGAACTTGATTCTTTCCATCTCAATTATGAAATTTCTTTTTCTATAAAACTTATGTAGCTTCATGAAGGTACTTAATAAGCAATTAAGTTCAATGAATTACACTTAAACAAAGAAATATTTTCATTCTTACATTCTAAAGTGTTAGCTCTATTAAATATAGATACCGTTATAAATCGATACACTGCGTGTTCAAATCACGTCCGGGTCACCAATGTACCGTGTGAAGGTCGTGATACGAGCCTGCAACGCTAGGGCCAGTAGCCGAAAAATATAACCATTACACCAAAAATCGACTTCGGTATCGTAGATGTTATCTGGCTTAAGAAGCTAGCGCCACACATTTCAAGAATTACATTATTCATATTACAGTCCTTCCATGAAATTTAAAAACTGTCATATTTTTATAACAATAACAGGAATTATTCGTTGTTGGGGAAAAAATTGGGAGCTCTTTGTTCTTTCTTTTGAAAAATATATAATTTTAATTTTCGTCAGTATCAGAATTTTAAAAAGCATTCTGCATGATTCTTAAGAATAGTTTCTTTTGAAAAGAAGGTAAAATATCTTTTTGAAAAACTACATATTATACTTTTAATCATTTTGTGACAATTTTCTTCTTTGGTATATCAATGTCAGAAATATATATATACTTCTGTAATTCAAATATGTCTATATTCTTTAATGTTTATATTCAGCATTTAAAATATATAAACATAAATAATATAGTTTACTGAGTTTTCTTCCTCCTCAGTAAAATGTACTCCGTTCTAGATTAAATGAATTGTTCTCTTAAATGAACTTATCTCTGAGGCATTGACAATACACTACTTTTTGTGCATACTACTATACGGCAAATAAAGCAATATCTTATTTGTAAACTGGAAACATTTAATAGGCACTTATAACTTGACCCCATATCTGTTAAAAAGAGGACAAAATAGATTGACCTTCATAAATTTATGGCCGAGTGGAACTCTGTTGTAAAATCTCGTATTCCCCTTAGCCCCAATTGACTAAATATTTTAAGCTGTTATCAAGGGCCCAAGACAACGTTCTTGAAAGCAGTTACTCTTTCAGTGGAAGTAGTTTCAACACTGAAGAGAAATTTCTATAACTTGCATAGAAGAACTAAGCCTGCTTTGTATGAGCTGAATATATTTTACTTTGATCTTGTATAAATTATTAATTTATTAAAGCATGATATCTTTTAAATACATCTAAATTCTTCAAATATAAATGTTTTAAAATAGAAAAGTACATTTCTTGTAGTTGAATGCCTTAAAAATAATTATTTGGTTTTATATATATATATATATATATATATATATATATATATATATATATATATATATATATATATATATATATACTAGCCGCCTTTGGCGACCAGTCGGTTCGCCAGTATTAATGCTCGCTAATATTTTATGTAGCAATATCTCATAAAAGGTTTTTCATCAAAATATTTTTAAACCAAACAAATTTTGATAGTCAAATAATTCATTTATAGTATTATTTATTATTATTTTCTTCAGATGATCTGTTCACTGTACTACTCATCTTTCTCTTTCTATCCGAGCAATGATTGTCCCGGAATCGATAATTTACTTAAATGGTGGAGAGAAAGGTCTAAAATTAGAATAATGAGATTCAAATTTTCATAAATGTAAACACACTAAACAAATAAAGACACTTTTGGTTTTCAAGAGATGCGAAAGCTTAAAAACAGCTTGGAAAATGCCTCGCACAGACGAAATAATGGTGACACACACACCCTTCTTTTATTTTCTATCCTTTTTTTTCACTTTTCTTTCTATAAAACCTTTTTTCCCTTTGTTATTACTTTTTTTCTTTCCTGCCCAGACTTTATTTTGAGCAGGTATAGATTAAATATCCATACCGACTAATAATAAAAGCAACTATTTTCTTTCTTTTTTAAACATCCCGTTATCTATGAATGAAAACCAACTGACTTCGCCTATTTCTTTCTAAACAAATCATGATTTATTACTTTCTGCTATCTAACTCAGTTGGTGTAGGGGAAGGAAACGAAGATTTTTGGCGGGAAAGTAAGAAAAGTGTCATTTTAACTATTTTCTCGGAGTTTTTTAATTTTTTCTCTCCATAAGAACCATCCTCGTGCCTTAACGAAAATATTTTTAAAAAATTAGCCGAATCGGTCAAGCCGTTCTCCAGTTTTTCGCTTAGCAACGCATTTCGAGTTGCATTCATATATATATATATATATATATATATATATATATATATATATATATAATTTTACACATTATATTTAATAATTTATATAGAAAAAAATTGAACTTGCCGGAAATACAATTTTATTTTTTTCTACACAATCATTAAAATAATGATTGGAATTTTAGTCTAATATATATACAATTTTAACATTGTGTATTTGTTTTACGTTCGCTCTTCCTCTTTCTAATATATTAAATTCTAATGATTTTTTTTTAAAATGACTATTTTTATAAAAGATCTTAGTAAACGAAATCGAATAAATCGTTAATATGTAGATAATAAACATAAATTGAAATTCTAAGTTTTTCAGTTATGTTATTTAAGATTTTTCTTTAAGGTCGGTGTCTTCATATATCTACCTTTTGTTTTATTTATAAATATATGTTATAATTTTTTCAGTATCAAACCTATAATAAAAAAATATGCTGACGTCTTTTATTAGTTTTTCTCTGGTAATTTGGGTAACTGATTTTAATTATTCTACTCTTATTTTTAATCTTTTCTAAATTGATAGGAGTAGAAATTTGCATCAAGAAACCAAGATTGTCTGAATTCTCTGGCTATTACAGACAGAAAACATCAACTATTTGGAGGAAAAAAAAAAAGGATTTCCAAAAATTTTTAATGGGATTTGCGCTAAAGAAATTAAAGAAAATTACAGAAGGAAATTACATGCATTAATAATTTACTAGTTATTATAATTATTACATATTATAGTTAGTTTTTTAAATTAATTATATAAGATAATTAATGGTAAATTGTAAGATTAATTATGTGATATCTGGAAGCTAAATTTGAGAAAAATGACTTGGCCTCCATCGGGGACATATATTGCCCCCCCCTTCGTCGGCAAGTTGCAGCTGCCGTCTCTGACTAAAAGTCAAACGTTAACGCATTTTTCACCGGCATTTGGTGCACATCATCAAAAATTAAAGTGTTGCAATGTAACATATAAATGGCAGGTAGGTAGGCCGGAGGGGAAGGAAGGGAGGAGGTTTGAAGTGAAGCCTTTGCTTTTTCCTGATTTTGCTTCCGCCGTTAGTTTGCTTTTCAGTTTTGTTTTCAAGTTATAAAATGGAGGTCAAAATGGGGAGTTTCCCTAGTTGTTTTTAGTTTTGCGGAGGCTGCAAAGCGACCTTCTTTGTGTGCAAAAGAGTGACACTTTTGTTCTGCAAATCCAAGGTAGGATTCCCCCCTCCCCTATCCTGCTTTTGTTGATGCATTTCTTGATCCTGACCGCATCCAATTAGGGTTCTTCGTCAGCGGTGAAGAGGAAACGAGAAGACTTTGAGTCTGAGAGTAAATATAAGAATAGGAAAATTAATTAGATTTTGACAAATGAATTTTTGATTTATCTGAAGGCGACCATGGACCTTTAAAATGACTTTTTGCAATTTCCACCTTTGCAATTTGAAATCTTAAGGCATTAAGAAAAACATTATAGGAGGTGACATACAAAATTTTAAACCAATATAATTTATTTATGAGTCGGGGGAGGGTAATATAATATAATATTAGCGATAATAAACGTTAATGAAAAATGTTCCAGGCGCTACAAATTTGTTCGAAAGCGTTCCAATTTTTATTATTACTTTCTCTAATTCTTTCGAAACAAAGGTTGGGATTAAACTTGAAATTTGAGGTGGAAATATCAAAATTAACCAATATAACAATTTAAAACTACTGATTTTTAGAAAAAAAGTTTAAGTAGTTTTGAGCTATTACATTGATTAATTTTGATATTTCGGACTCAAACTTTAAGATTAATTCCAACTTTTGTTTTAAAGGGTTAGAGTTAGTAATAATAAAAAAAATGGAGTGCTTTTGAACAAATTTGGAGCGCCTAGGACATTTTTCATGAACGTGATTTATCGCTAATATTGTGTTACATTAACCACCTAACTCATAAATAAATTAGTATAAAGCTTTGAAATTTTGATTATCATCTCCTATAGTGTTTTTTTCAATGCCTGTAAAATTTCAAATTGTAAGGTGAAAATTGCAAAAAGTCATTTTAAAGGTTCCTGGTCACCTTAAAGCCAACAACACCATCATTATAAGGTTAACATCATGGACGATCAGAATGCATATATAGAAAATCCAAGCAGATGGTTAATTAGGTAGAAAGTTAAGATTAACACGAAAAAGTGCCAGCCTATCCACTTTAAGAGTAAAAGAAACACCCCATGGAGAACTAAAACAAAATACCAAGGAGTCGCTTTTGACAAAATATTGCTTTACAAAAACCATATAGATATTATGCGGACTAAGATCAACTCGTATAAAACACGGCTTTATCCCATGCAAGAAGAACAGAATGTCTCTGAAAAATAGCCTGTTGCTATGCAAAGCCAAAACTAGACAGGCCCATTTGGAGAGGGGGGGGGGGAACACCTGGAAAAATAAGCATTAATATATTATAAACCATTCAAAATAGAATAACCAGAGAAATAATAAATGCGCCACGATTTATAAGAAACAATCAAATTCTCATAAGAAACCTATTGTAGGAAATCATTTTTAAAACTAACGGAAAACATCCTTCAAATAATAGATGACCATACCACTTCAGCAATAGTAAATATCCCCCAATATATTGTAAGGTAATCCAAAAAGAATACCCCCCTCCCCCTTCTAGTGGATTTCTTTTTTCCGATTCACGAATGGTACAGAAAAAAAAGTTAACGACTCCATAATAAAGTACGAGATAGCAATATGCGGAGAATCCCTGCTTGTGAAACACTGAAATGAATTTTGGTAGTTTATTGTACTTACCGTTTTCAAGGTACAGAGGGAAAGAGCCATACAGCCAGCTGAGATCTTTGCGAAAAAGATCAGATAAGAATAGATAGAAATGTGCCAGCAAAATAACAAATAAAGAACAACATGTTTATTTATTTAATTAATAATATTGATATTTATACATGAATGTGTGCATGATTGTTAAGGTGAAAGAAGAATGAAAGTAGCGAAAAAAATACAAAATTATACTGTGCCACTAACTTAAAATATTTTTTCCCTGATAAGATGGTAAATTAAGGCAGCAACAATTTTCAGGTTTAAATCAAGCTTCTTAACTATTGGATCTAGGACATTATTGTGGGAAGGGAAACAAAATCACCCAATTTTTAATTTATAATACCCCAGAAGAGTTGCTGTTAAATTCTCGTTATATTTCTAAAACTAAGAAAAGATTTCAGAGGGGGACTTACCCCTAATGTGTCTTGTCGCTCGGGATTCGGTGGCGTCCAGTAATAAAAGATGACTACCATAGTCTGAAGTTTTCAAATTGATTATTTTCAAACATATATCTACATTGACAATCAAACATATATCTACATGGACAAAGGACACTACAGCACTATTATTACAGATGAAAACAAAAACAGATCACGCGGATTCACATTCTTCCTCCTATCTTTTTTACCAACCAGTTCTCTGTCCCTCTTTTTCGTTATTCCTCCCAGATCACGTTAGAGGGCGCTCGGGTCGTGCGCTGGCAAGTTGCCAACAGTTGCCTTTTGGAATAAAAAAAATAATAAACTATAAATATGAGAAATATTGGAGAATGTACGTCTTGAGGTATCTTAAAAAATGTTAAAATTTCATTAAAACGCACTTTTTAAAAATTTACTAGTATTTTTGCGTATTTCGAATATAAAATAAAGTTTTAAATAGGCATTATAATACGAATAGAAATGTATAAATAGTTTAACTATTGTATTGGAATGGCATCCAGGGCATTGAGTCATCGCCGGAGCAACTGTTACTGAAACAAGGTAAAGATTTATTTTTTATTTTTTTAATTTAAGTTTTTGATTCCTCTCCATCTGATTTGCTAGTTTGTATGCTTTATTGTGAGTAAAAATGGCTGTCTAAATTAGTGTAGAAAGAAAAATGTTGGAATGTCCTTTTTTGGGGAAATTTAGTGATTTTCTTGTAATGCTTACTTACGAATCTGTTTTGAAGTTCTACTGTTATAATGGACGTAAACTCAAAATTTCTTCAGCGAATGATCATTCTGTAATTGAGATACGCGACACTTAAGATTCTAAAATAGAACAAATAGTTCTATCTCCGTTGCTTCCAGCAAAATAATTTTACAAATAAAAACTTAAAATTCTAAATACAGGAAGTCTAAAAGACAAATAGAGACAAATAAGTATGATTCTACCTCACAAAATTAAAAAAAACTAAAACGTTTATTAGATATTGCTACTTCTAAGTACAAGCATATTTGCACTTGTAATTGTTGTATGAAGGGTAAAAGTACCAGTTATGGAACAAGAGTCACTAAACGATCAACGTTCTAACTAAAAAATCGTTACAGGCAATACTGATATAGCTATAATACAAGAAATTTGAAGAAAAAAAAAAGAAGATAGTAAACATACAGAAAATAGTTAAGCTTAAGCAAAAACAGATAAAAAATATTTGTAACTACCAAGGTTTTCAAAACTGAATGATGAGAAATTCACTCAAATTCATATTAAATTACCATCTGCAGTTTTCATTGCTGACCAAACCAGATTATAAAATAGAGCTAATGCGGCTATATCTCTCCTGTACAGATATATCTGCATTAGCTCTATTTTCTTCTTTATTGTTTATCTTCAGTGTAATCACAGAAAACAAATTGTACACTTCAGAGTAATCACAGAAAACAAAACCAGTGCAATAGATATGATGGAAATTAGAAGAGTACCTGAACCTCCCAACCATCTTGTTAAAACAGGTTTTCAGTGACTCTCTCAAAGACTTAATATGGAAGGTATCTGAAATTAAACCAAGTAGAGTAGAGGACTTTGTTTAAAATTATTATTATTATTTTCTTTTTTGAAACACTCCATGTGTTTCTAACCAACATCAATTTTTCCAAAAATTTACTTCTTTTTCATCTGGCTTATAACAGGATGATGCATTCATCATTGGTAAAGCCAGTTACTGTAATATATGCTTCCACTAGACTTCAAGAAAAAGTAGTATCCTTTATGTATTTTTTAAGAAATATATGTTTATCATACATAAAATTATATATAATGTAAATATATAATTATATATAAAACTATATATTATATGTAATATAAAAGCATCCAACAATTGAATACTACTAAAACCATTTTTAAAATTTTCCAGTTTATATATATATATATATATTGCTAAATAGAACTTTACAGTGTTTAACACCATTGAAGAAAAGATCAGTATATATCTTATCTTCCAAAATTATCGGTGACTAATATATATAGTTTTTAATCTGAGACTTAGGTTCATTTGTAACCTTTACAGCTGTAAAATTGAAATCAGTTAAATACCTTAGACACACAGCTAATTTTATCTCATTTAGATGATTTCCAGTTAGGTGAATCAATTATTAGTGGTGTGTCCTTTTCGCAAAATTTCTACAAACCCATTTTTATTTACAATAATAAATAAAACTTGAAATATTCGCTTCACTTAGCATGGTCTTTTATCTTTGTAATATTTACACTGTTTTAATAGTCTCATTAAAATCTTTAACCATATTTTTCTTATCTTTAAGTAAAGTATACTATTTCATGAAGTACAGACAGAATCATTTAGAGAGATTTACTACAGTGTGAGATAAGTTACTGTCATATAAAAATCAGGATTTTTAAATTGCTAACATTAATAAAAAAAATATTAAACTTATGTCGTCAAGTCATAAGATAGCTACTTTAAATATGCAGCAAAATAACCTTGCAGAAACAACTGATTAAATCGAATTTTTTCAAACACAATTATACAAAACAAACTACAAATACCACTACTTTAATAATATATAATGTCACAATGAATACAATATGTTAATAACAATCTCTAATACCTCAGAATGAATATAAATGCTTTTTTATAACAATCAAACAAAGCTCCCCCCCCCAATGAAAGATTACATAACTGAAAATGTCAACAATATATCAGAATTTGATTAAGTGACAAAAAATTTAACCCATCAATATCTAAACACTTGAAATGGTTTAAAAGTGTAAGGTTATTAATTGTAAAATAAGTATTTTAAAGTTTAATTTTTAAACTTTAATGTTATAAATATATGTTTGTTCATTTTTCCCATCTTGAGATTTCAAACATTAGTTGAATACAATTTATCTTTCTCATAAAAAATTACAAACTCATTAATTGCAATATTTCACCGCAAACCTTTTAAAAAGTTTTATGCTTTATATGTAATTAGCATATATTTAAGTCTAATATAAAATATACTCATAATAAAACTAAGGTAATATAGAAGAACAAAAATCTAAAATGAGGAAAAGTAGAAAGCAAAAGTGAATATAAAAGAAAGCATTTTTAAAACAACTAATATAAAGAAATTGACAAATTATTTTTCAACTGAAATATTTCTTCACTTTTAGAATTCAGCATTTTTTTAAATATTAAAGAAAAATATCTAATATTTCACAAAACACAACTACAGAATGTTTATTAAATCAAGTGAACTTAGAATACATCAAAAAAAGGAAAATGTGCCTTTTCTGGTTGTAACAGATCTGCCAAGAAACAGACAGTACCGGAAAGTCCTTCATATAAGCTAAGCGGTGAATCGGGAGTACGTGCCTGTTTGAACTCTTCACTTGTAAGAAAGTTAGCAAATTGTATGGCACGGTGCAGGTGCTTTTGATTATCTGTAAGCCGATACAAAAGCAAGAAGACATAGGCATTTCCAGCAACACCATGACAGATGCCAGGACCTTTTTTCAACAATCCTTTGTTCCAGACAATTTCACCGCAGGCAAGACAGGATTGAAGATATTTTTCTTCTTTCCATCTTAAGTAAGCTTTAGCCATCAAATATACAACACCTGCAATGAAACAGAATAACAGTAAAGGAAATGCTTTGAAATTTAGAAATGATTAGATACAACCAAACTATTCTACTTTCTTGTTTTCTATTCCATCTTAAAGTTTATTTTTACATACAAATAAAATATTTTATTTGTGCATAATAGAATAACACTTTTATGAAATAATTTATACTTTTATGAACATTTCTTTGCTTCAAAAGATAAAAGTTATTTTCTTTTATTCTTTACTTTACAAAATGATGGATATAAAACACACATTAGCATTTTTTATATTTTTTTTATAAAGATCATGTGCATATGTTATATATTAACATATTTTTGCCTCATGGACTTATTCCCATTAAAATTAAAACTATGTATTAAAAAATATTTACATGCCATCGATTTTTATTCTTTTAGCATGGAATAATTGAATTTATATTTTTTAAGAGATTTAGAATTTTTATTTTGTTCCACATTATATTATAATTTTAAGCTGAATTGTTAAAGACTTTTATTCTATTAAAGTTTGATGAGCTCTTTTGTTTTAATGTGACAGACTTTATACTGTATAATAACAGTAAGATGTATTAATTCATGGGTAAAAGAAGATAAAAGAAAGAATATCATCAATTTCCTAAAGAATCTAATATTTAAAATGTCTTAATTATTAGACAGTTCCATAAATTTCTTTCACACAATGCTAGGAATGATTGTAACTAAACGTATTCATATGAAGATTCAATTATATATTAACCAGCTCTAGCATTAATTTTATTTGTTCTATAGCTCTATTAAAGTATGTATGTTTGATGACTGTCTCTTTAAAGAAAACTATATTTTTATCACCGCTCAATATGGATAGCCATAGGAAGTATTTGCAGCATGGTATGCCTGATTGCTTCGAAAACAGTGATTGTGTAAAAGATATTACCAGTGATATTTGTCTTGCTTATGGGAAAAGAGATATCTATTATAGCCATATGCAAATTTTTAAAAAGCTCTAGAACTGGTAGTTTTGACTTCAAAGGTGAAAACAGCAGCAGTTATCCAGTAATGATGGATATAAACATTATCAAGACCATGCTTGCAAAAAATCTTTGAGTCAGTAGACAAGACTAGCATTCCTAGAATCATGGTATATAAAAATGTAATTAGGATAGGAGATATATCAATCAATCAATGGGTAATTTGACTTTTACGTCTATTGATAGGGACCCTCCTCACGAACTACATCTCTATTTGTGATTTGGTTCTCTAGTGATATAGAAAAAATCTTTTGTTAAAGAGGCTACTGGAAGCAAAAAATGGATTTTGCATCAAAATATTTATCAAAATTGCACTTGACTTCAAAACAGTATGCTTTCAACTGCAGCCAATCTTAAATTTCCAGAGGAAAAATCCTTTAACCATTTTGTTAAATTCGAAAAATGTAGTTTATTTAATATCTTTTTCTTCATGGTGAAACCATGGAATAGCAAAAAAATTTGTCATAATTGGTAAATTGACAAGTTACTTTTCATTAAGAATGGCATATTGTGTTGGCTTTAAGAAAAAAAAAAAACGATTATAGTATGATTAGCAAGTTTTACTGCAGCAACCAAATTCCCAAGTGCATACTTTATTGTACAGTTAAAAGCTACTATCATTGAAAAAACTATTTCTGTTAGAAATGGTTCCAATCTATAGACAAAATAAATATTCCTCTCAAGAAATATTGATGAATTACATCCTAATAATTTTGGAAAGAGGAAATAATACTTTCCAAGAGATGGAGTTTGTTTAGTTATATTGTAAAGCAACACTATGGCTATTTTGGGATGGACTCGTAATTTTGAACCACGGTCAGATGACAAGGACTGAGCTGGCACCCTCCTCTCCACACCACACACCACCAATGGGAAGTTGTTTGATGTTGATGGCTTTAATGTACAACAAACTCTAATACACGATAGTTCTTTGGTGGAATTAGGTCTTTAATCTGAAACTCTATGTCTCACTAGCTAAGACCTTATCAGCAGGCCCCCACGTCCTCTCAGAAAAATGGAAGAAAGTAACAGAATAAATTGATTCATAGATAAATTAATACATCAGCTTCAAACAGCTTAGGCCATATATTCTTTTCTTTTAAAAAGAGGAGAGAATCTTATGGAATACCCAAATATCTTATATAACTAATCTAATTATCTTTATGAAATTAAGATATCAAATTATTAAATTCTCCCAATAATTTAATGGTTAACTGCTAATGTACCAAACTTAAATTGTTAATATACAAAAAAAAAAAAAAACTATCAATAATTGGCAAGAATTATAAATTGCTTTTCTATCAATTAAAAAAGGAGAAAGTGCTTTCTTTTTTCACAATTAAAATTCTTGATCTAAAGTTGGAGTTATCTAGAATTGAAATTCTCAGGATAAGAAAGGGAACAATAATGAGGAATAATATTAAATCATATCACAGTTTAATAACTGCTAAGATGAATTTAAAATGAAGTTATTACAAGTGATTAAAATATAGAAATTTGTTATTATGCAGTGAAATTTCCATATTTAGGTAGAAGTTTGATTCATATACATTTACAAAAAGCTAGCATTTTTTGGTTTTATATTCTTGCATTTTCAATAATATTAACACTTAATTGTAATTCAAATTTAATAACTATGCATGACTATATATATGAGTATTGTTGTTCTGTGAAATTTTGACTGAAAGTGAAAGGATATTTTCAATTGCTACTCTTGTCAGTCCAAGTTAGCTGTGATTGGTAATCATAATTGCTTTGTAAATATAACTAAAAGAAGTATAAATGATGTAAAAGCAGCATTAATATATCTTGATTAGGCAACATAGCATAAAGCAGTCATTCCAATTATAAAAAATCAGAAAATGACACTTTCCTTTATTTTTTTTTCTATATTCCTTAATGGTTTACTTTCATTTTAGTTTTGAATTATTTATAACAGTCAAATAAAGGATACAGACTATCCAAACTTTTTATTATCTTCTAACAAATCATTTATTCATAAAATTGATTTTTCAAAGCAGCAACTTTTCAGATTAGTACTGTCTTTTTATTTGGTAATGAATCTTCTTGCTTACATTCAAAATACTAACTGAATTCAGTAAACATGAAAACAATTGAATATCTGGCATCTTATGGATTTTACTAAGGAACACCTTTTTATTATAACTATGGCAACACTGTTAACTTCTGTATAAGCAACTCTCAGCAGTATCACAAAATATTATCGAAAAAATTTCTGATTTTGATATTTTTATTGAAAAAAGAAAAACATATTTTACTTTGCTATCTATTTTTAATTAGGATAAAAGCTAATAAATCTTTTTTTAGAAGTAATTCTCACAAAATCAAATTGCAAACAGATGTTGAAAGACTGAATACTGAAATCAAATTTCTAGTCACCTTATTTCAATTATTCTTTAAATATATAGCACACTTACCAGGAGCTCCATGGCACCAATGTACAAGATCATGAGCTTCTGGTCGAGGCCTTGCCACTTCATCTACAGCACATGGGAAGTTACCTGATGGAGTTTGCACACTTAAAAGCCAATCAACAGAATCCTTTATTAAAGATTCAGCATCTGGATGTCTTTGCAAAAAACTGGGAAAACACAACAATATTTGGAGAATACCAGACAAACCATGAGCTGCACCTGTTAAAAAAAATAGAGCAGTTCAAATGCTTTACAAGGTGTCATTCTATTTTGTAGGTGTACTTAAATTATTGAATGAGTTGGTAATCCAATGATGGAAAGTAATAATAAAAAGGAAAATAAAGACATTTTAAGATTAAAAAAAAGTATTTTTTACTAGATCCTAGTATTTCAGAGATGGTGAAAAATAGTAATAATATGGTGGAAAAAAAAGAACAATAAAACTTGTATGTCTGTTATGTAAAAGAAAGCAGATGGTCTCAATATGTGTAGAACAGGTATCTACAGGTTCCGCCATCTAAAATTCTTTGAAATGTGATCCATACCTTGTACCTCTATTTAAAAGGTGAGATTATAATAAAATGATTCATTCAATACCATAGGTAATGTATAGTATTTAAATTTCAGCAAAATTCAATTTTATAACTGGATGTTAATAGGTACCTTTGAATGTGGATAATGGGCAATGTAAAGGGGGAGATTTGAAGCAGTCTACATGGTTATTAAAAATTTTTTTGATTTACTTTCTATTCAATATAAATGAGTTATATAGATTCATAGCTTTTAAAAAGAAAAGTAATATAAATACTTTCCCCCGAAATAATAATATTCATGACACAAAATCTGACCTACCACATAAAAGATATATAAGTAGATATAACATCAGGAAATAATATTTTTGAATGAGCTATCAAAGTTAATTTAATAATTGAAGTCAATTAATTATTTCTTTTAAAAAACATAAGTTTAAATAAAAAAAGATTATATTACAAATAATAAGAACTAAAATGATATTAACTATATTTTTCAATCAAAGCTAATAAATGGAAATAAAACCCTAATTGTTTGATTTTCCTTAATTGTAAGGAATAAATGAAAATTATTGAAATAAAAAACATGAATGCATTTTCTTTCATAATTTTAATATCATTTTTTAATAATTTGTATCCAAAGTTGAATACTTTCAGATAACTTTTATAGCAACTAATTAAATCAAGAACATAGCTAAAAAATGCTCAATTATATTTTATTTTATTTAAAAAAATTAAAAAATTAGATTTAACTTTTTAGAATGGTGTAAATAAAATTATTGAAAATTGTTAGTTCAACGAAGTAAAAGCTTAAGATATTTGGCTCATAGAGGCCATTACTTTAAAAGACCATAACAAAAAATCAGAAATTATTTAATAACTGCAGAAAAATCAGAAAAGCTCAATAAATCGACATTTTGAGAAAGTAAGTCAAGATAAAATCTATAGCAAAATATACATTCTAATTTAACTTTTAATTCTATTCCATTAATAATAAGCAATAATGCATGTGTTGGCACTCAAGAGGCAACATCATTTGTCATAATGCTATCAGACAGTATACTTTGAAAGGTATAAATGCTTTTGAAGTGTTATTAAAATTCTAATTAATAAAAAATTTTAGAACTTGCAATTAATAATTCCCAAAACCTTATAGAACCAAAATGATTTTTGTATTATTTTAATTTCAAAAAATTACCATTTCAATTATGCCATATAAATTGTTTTCTACTTTTGTTCCATTTTTAAATCATATTTTACAGTAATATATTTTATTGTTTGAATGAAATTCATATCATTTACGTCTGAGCGTCTAAAAATTTTATTTTGTGCCCCCCCCCCCAATTGGATATAGAGACTTAGTAAATTTTTCTATGATGTAAAGCTTTCAATATAAGCAATACTTTTTTTTTAAAAAAAAATGTTTGAAATTTTGTTATAGCAAGACAAATTATTTAATTTTTATCCATGTGAACCAACTTGTTCCCAAAGGTGGATAGTTTAAAATAATATCAAAATTAAAAATCAACAAACCAACTTTTATTTTATAAGTAAGCTCATAACATCAATAGTTGAAAGCTCTACACTACCTGCTGTTATTAAAGGATATTGCAAAGTAACATTTTGATAGTCTCTTAATTTTGACAATTGATTTGACTTAGGAAATTTCATCCAATTCCTAAATTAATTATAAAGAATTAATTCCCATATTAATTAAAATGAATTGATTTTTAAATAAATCAATTCTAAAATTTATTCATTTGATTTCAAAAAATTTTAATGTTAATAAGGAAGCACTCTATGATAGTATTATGACTGATATGTAGCAACATTATATTGATTATTCTTTAACTGTCATAGCAGGATGTTTTAATTCATCTAACAGGATTTTATATGTCATCATATCATACAAATAAAATAATCTATTCAATATTAATATTAGAATGAATAATAATATTTGCATGCAAATTGATGCCACTTGAATTAATTATATTTGTATTAATTGTGTATTAACTACATGCCAGGTATAATAGCATGTCTTTGGCAAACAGTCAATGATCTAGCATGGCATCTTAAGTATTCTTTTAGGAATTATTCACTGATTGCAATAATCTAATACTGAATAATCACTGATAATACACAAGTAATGAATAAGATGGTATTAAGAAATTTCATGCAAATATTAAGAAATTTCATGCAAATATAAAATAAAACAAATAAAACAGCTTAAATTATCTTAATTTAATTTTTAAATATACTTTTTGAGGAAACCATGAGCAGCAGGTTAAACATAAAAAATTAATGAAATTAAACAAAACCAAGATTTTAAGGAAAGCAATTAGTAGTTTAAGGCACCTAACAATTAATTAAAATAAAAAATTTAAAAGCAAAATTGTTACATTTAGTTACCTAAATATTCTGTGTCATAATAGGCATACATGAGAGGACAAGGAGATCGACGCTTCTTGGAATATTTTACTCCCGACTCGACCATGATTGCACATAATTTGTTAATCTTTTCTTCTGGCAGTATCTGTCACAAAATAAGATAATAATAATAACAGAAAAAACCACAGAGTACAAAGATGCAATAATAAATTATTATAAGTTCAACATTTTATAAATTTTATGTAAATATATCTGGATGTTATTTTAAAAATGAGTTTTTTGTAAAATGTTACATTAATTTATAGAAAGACAAATGAAAGAAGCTCTGAAAAATATTAAAGTTTGCTAAATAATTTAATGTTTAACTTGTTTTGTTTACAAGCACATCAAATTATAAAAGAAAAAAAGCAGTCCACCTCCTTTTAAAAAACTTTTTTGCAAAAATTACAAAAGGCATGTGTATTATAAAGTAATTTCTTGAAAATTTTGTTAAATGTATAAAATTTTTTAAACAAATGAGAAATAATAAAATATTGAAACAGAATACTAGCAACAGTACCGTCAATAGTATCCATCCATATGAATAATTTATTGATTCTTTTCATGTTTAAAAATAAACACACACACACAAAAAAAAGTTTCATGAAATAATAGCATTAACACTTAATACTTTATAATTAAAGAAAAAATCTTTGAGAAGAGATAATGAACTATTATTGTTAACTACTTATTTAAATAAAATAAACTGTGAATAATAAATACTGTTTTGAATACCAATACTCAAAATTCATATGTTAGTTTGTGTGACATGTTGTATGATCAATTTGATGTTTGAAGGAAGGAAAGGAAAGGAAAAGGATAGCTCAATTTATATATATATTTAAATATAAGCGACATATTAAGCTTAACATTCTAACAATAACAGGTGATTTGCTTTAATTTGGCTACCTCGTCCCAAAGTACTCAAAATCATTTTTGCTAATTATGTTGATAACTTAATCTGAAAAAAAAAAATGCATCTGAAAACTTTTACAAAAAAATATTATATATTTATTGATATATACAATAAATTAAATATGATGATTAATCTTACTCTTTTAGTCTGTTTCAGATTATCAATAAAAGTTTTATTTTCATTAGTAGCCATCAATGTCTCATTCTTATGAAAAAATACCAGTAATTGTCATGTTTAATAAAAATTATTGATTTATAAAAAATTTCATTTTTAAATAAATTACTTGAGTTTTAACTGATTTTTCTTGACTTCCAGTTTCCCAGTTGACTAGTTACCTAATGATACAGTGGAAAAACACACAAATGCTTCCTTTTATACACATATATAATACATTTTCAAACTCGCCTCAGATCCAAACACTTTCTGCAGAAAGAGAATTCCAGATAAATAGCCAGCTCTTCCAACCAGAAGTTCATCCGAGCCACAACCTAAATAATCCATATCAAGACAACTATCTGCAAGAGTAGTATATTTTTTAAGATAAATGCTACTTTCTTTCTCTTTTCCAAGAGTTTTATTCACAGCAGCAGCAACAGCATAACTTCCACAGCTTCCAATTAGAAAACCAGTGTTTGATAAACTTTTAGATTTATCTGATTTTATTAGGTCAGGCTTCAAGTAGTACTCACTACGTTCTAAGAATTCATCTTTCTTTTCAACAAATTCAGGATGTTGAGATAAGTAGTAACACATAAAACTAAGACCTGACAGTCCAACATAAAGTCCAGGATCATCGTCATTAGCTGTCTGTGCACTAAATATATGCTGAACATACTTTGAACAGAGATCTTTTATGTCAGCTTTTGGAATTTCTACAAGTGCTCCAGCTGAATCCGGTAGTTTATTGATGAAATAGCGTTTTGCAGCCATAATTCAAATTTAGGAATGAACAGTCATATATCTAAGATTAAAGAACAAGAATGTTAGAATATTGCAAGAAGTGTACTGAATATAAAATTTTTCTTATAACAATAAGCATTTGTGAAGGAACTAAAGAGATATTTTTATTCAGATAATTGTTGTTTTATTCTGTATTAAATATATATAGGAAAATAACGCAACTTTTAATAAAATATTTTCAAATATTTCCAAAGCAGAAGTGCAGAACAAAATAGTTGTTTTTTACAAACAAATTGAATAAGTTGCAATGCAATTTTCTACTGCTTTATAAAGAAATAAAAAAACATTTTATTGATATACCATTCGATTAAAAAAAACATCCAAATTATTATGCATGCTTTGAATATACTGTTAATCATAATTATTAGTTTCTAAATTATTTAAAAGCTTCAGTTCTTCAAAATTTTGATAAATTTACAGTAAAACCCTTACATTTATATGCTTTTTATCAAAACTGAGAATTGTAGTTAGAATATTGATTTTATATATCTTCAAAAAATATAATTACATTACATTAAGATATCAGCAAAATCTTTTATAAAATGAACTTAAGTTTTTTTCTATTACAATCGGATGTGTTCAGAAATATGAACTGCATACCTTTAATACAAGTTTTAGGAAAAAAATTTCCCACACAGTACTGTTTTGATTATTCGCTGTTTACCGGCGTAGCGTTAACTGGAGGATGTTCTTTAACCCCTCAGATATCTTACCTCTGAGGATCAAGCCCGGTTCCAGCTAGTGACTATAGATGGCGCTAAAATTCTGAAGCCATTCATAGGCTCAACCGATTCCTATACCGATTCGGGTAGGTGACTATGTGAAAAGGGTTATAAGATTTGGCAAATCATCATATTTGTGGCGATTTATTCTAATCTTTTTTATTTCCTAATACGTTGTTTTCCATTATATTCCGCCACAACTTTGAATCAAACTGTTTTATTTCTCTTTACTCTTTTTGTAATTTTATACTATTTCGGATATTTTAAATTTTATACTTTTTCGGAAATTTGAAGGGACTTAAATTATTATTATTTAAATGTATTTATAGATTAACCATTTTTAAAGTTAATTATTAAACTATAATTCATTAAATAATTGTTTATTAAATAACTTATCAATTACGTGCAATTTATTTACTTCCAAGATTTCATTACACTAAAAAATTTAAATTTTATGGGCAGTGTTAAGAATCAAAGATTCCTCGGCTCTTCAGATGTTAGGTGGCTTGATGGATAGAGCGACTGGCAGAATTGTACTTTTTTGATGGTCTTCAGTTCGAGTCTCAAAATATTTAAATATTCTATAAATTTTCTTTTTTTATCTTTATTTGAAAATATATATTCTCTCTTTAATGTGCAATAGTTCTAAAAATGTATTCAAAAAAGTAAACATCTCTTTCACAAATTAATATTTTTATTTGCTATTTTTATTATCAAGTTCATGTAATGCGCAGAAATCCTTTTATTTCATAGCATTTTGGTTTTAGACCAAGATTTCATTACACTAAAAAACTTAAATTTTTTGGCAGTGT
>JAOUZG010052559.1:0-35031 GCA_026289955.1 Argiope argentata
CAAACTATTTCGGGAATTTTTACTTTTATCCTTTTATGAGGAATTTTGAAAAGGACGAAACAACATGTATAATGGCTTCATGAATACCAGATATCCTTTCATATAGAAGATGTTGAATCATTAACTTTATTACACCAAATTATGTATTATTTCCAAAGAAATTAATTTTCAACATGTAATAGCATTATGATTGGTTAAATTAAATAACAACGCTGCGCTTAATATATATATATATATATATATACTGCTCAAAACAATTAGGGGAGCACATGGTTTTAACAGAATTACGCAAAGATCTCTAACAATAAATAACATAAAATGAATCATCCATAAATTACAACCTGCCAGGAAACGGAAGAAGAAAACTTTATATGCAAATCAAAGTCCATGACGTCAAAAACCAGAAAAAGGAGATAAGGCCAGAAATCGGGATGTTGCAGAAACGTCTGTTTTATTGCCGTAACTGTGAAATTTATTGCGCAATCTTTCTGTTTTTGAGACAAGCTTATGATAATGTCTGAACGACGTGATTTACCGGAATCCATGGCATGACGTGTCATAGGCCGACTGGAATCAGGCCAAACACAACGGAGTGTTGCAGACGCTGTTGGAGTTGGCAGAAGTGTTGTTGTAAGGTTGTGGAATCAATTCCAAGAAACATGAAAGGTTAGACGTCAACCAGGGAAATGTCGGCCACGCTCCACTTCAGCAACTGATGACCGGTATATACGGTTAACAGACCATCGAAACAGACCAGAGAATACTACTCATGTGCAAAGACAGTTGTTCTTGGCAACAGGACGAAGGGTGTCCAGCTAAACAGTACTTCATAGGGGAAGGTTCTATGCACGTAGACCAATGGTCTGCATTCCGGTGACCCCACGCCGCCATGCGGCCCGAAGAAGATGGGCTGCTGAACATCGAGATTGGCAGCAACATTATTGGAACCAAGTGCTGTTTACAAACAAGTCCCGATTCAGTTTGGAGTGTGACCCTCGACGTGTTCTGGTATGGCGGGAGAGGGGCACTCGAAATAAACCAGCATTCTTTCGTGAAAGTTCACAATACAGACGAGATGGTTAGATGGTATGGGGCGGAATCAGCATAGGCGGACGTACGGACCTGCATATTATTCGGAATGGCACTTTGACGGGCCGCAGGTATGCAGACGAGATACTGCAATCTCAGGTCATCCCTTACGTTGGAGCCATTGGCGAATCCTTTATTTTTCATTATGATGATGCCCGGCAGCATAGAGCACGTGTCGTGGAGAGAACATGCTTGAAGCTGAAACAATACAGCTTATGGAATGGCCAGCGTGCTCTCCTGACCTCAATCCAATCGAGCGTGTTTGGGACATGCTCGGACGACGTATTGCTGCGCGGTCAAGGCCGCCTGTAACTGTCCCATACTTGGAGATTGCACTTCTTGAGGAATTGAACAGTATTCCCCAAAGTCTGATCGATAACCACATCTCATCAATAGCAAACAGGTGTGCAGCAGTCTTAGCTGTTCGAGGAGACCACACGCCCTATTAAAATTCAGGCATCATGTCTATTCAGAGACTTTTTTATCATTTACATGTAACTAAATTCTTGCCCTAGAACATATTTCCATGTTTTTTTCCATATTTTCAACGAATTAAAGCTTAATTGCACATTATTTTATTTTTTTCTCTGTATTGCGCATGGATAAGCGTGTACTACCCATTGTATGCCAATACGTGGCTGTCTCGCACGGTTTTCTGGATTTTTTTTGCTTGCTCCCCTAATTGTTTTTAACAGTGTCAATATATATATATATATATATATATATATATATATATATATATATATATATAAATTGAATAAGCTCTAAAATTTTTGTGAATTACAGTCAAATAAATGTAAATTAAATTTTTTAACATTACAAAAATTCGTGCTTTTGAAATAGAAACCAAATTTGTAATGATGAATTGATAACAGGATTTTGATCCAGATTTTAGTTTATTGACAATATATTTTTTCTCAGTCACAATCCAAAATAATCCTTCACACACAACTTGATTAGTGAAAAATTTCTTTTATTTAAATAATCGCAATCCTGCTTTGATTTTTAAGGGGGAAAATAAAAAAGAAAAGAAATCGTTCCTTGAGAGTCATTAGGAACAATATTAAAACAATCTTAATTTGATAACATTAAAAAATATTTAGCAAAATATTTTTGAATAGAATCCAATTCAATTTTATACCATTACATATCTATTAGCGTACTTCAGAGAATAAAATCATAGAAAATCTTCTTAATAAAATAAGATGAAATGAAAAAAATCATTTCCCTGACCTGTATACTTCCTGTCTTTTAAAATCTTATTATTTTATTTTCATCTTGTTTAATGACATCTTTTTTTTTCATTTTTAACTCTAACAAGAGTTTTGATTTTTTAAATGAAACAAGAAAAATCATCAAAATAACGAATTCGAATTAATTGCGGAAATCCTATTAAAAAGATTTTCCCATTCTGTTTTTTTTTCTACCCTAACTCTGTTCTGGGTTCTTAAATCGCATTTTGTGTATGAAATTAACTGCTTTTCTGATTAAGGTGAATTAGATAAATATAGTTATTCATAGATTAAATAATGATTCATAGGACGGGAAAACCTCGTTGGTAGAGCGGTGGGCTCGTACTCCTTAGGTAACGAGTTCGAAACTCTCCGACCAAAAGATTCCCCTAGTGTGTGGCGGCTGGCGCTCGTAAAATCTGTCGTGGTCTCAAAGTCCTCTATATCGAAAATAATAAAACTGGGGGTACTGGGTCAGATGTGATCGTACTCTGATATAGTTCTAAATTACGATCTGAGATGAATGAATGAATATGCATGAATGAAGTCCGTCCCCTGAAAAAGGTTGTGTGCAGCTAAATCTTTCTCTTGGCCCTAGATGGCGCTACTTGTAAAACCAAGAGACACATTTCTTAGGCTTAAAATCTGCTAATGGTATCAGCGGGGGCTTGTCCACGGGAAGTGCCATTAGTCACAATACACATAAAGCGAAGGATGATTTTGAATTTCAGGTGACTTATTCTTCATTAGAATTGAATATATTATTAAAATTTAGAACAAAGGGAATCAAAAACGTTATTTAAGAAACAATCGATTCATAATTCATTCAAGTTTCCTACCTGTTTTAACTGTAAACATAGTTGCTTACTTTGATGACACGACACAATGTCTACAGCGTAAAACTGATAACAAAACAAAACCCTTAATTTCTTATCTGAAATATTCTTGTATTATACAATTTGGATAAGCCAGAATCGCACTCAAGATCAAAACAATGCAAATGTACCATTTGAAACGTGACTGACACACGATGAGAATCATTCTTGCTTCATTCATAAGAAACTTGACTGAATGCATTCATTGCAACAACCAGAATAACCAAACAAAAACCGTGAGAAATTAAAAGAGAATTAGAAATAAAAGTCGAATGACAATTTTCGGTATTGAGGCCGAAATACCCCACAAAACGAAAGTAAAAATAATGAACTCATGGATTTTTCGCCATTTCGAAATAACGAAAGAGTTCAATCACTTCCCTCAAAGGTACACAAGTGTACGACTTCTGAAGAGAGCTCCAATGATGCACAACGATGGAATCATTGTGATATCTCGTATTTTAAATCCCATTTCAGATGTTCGAGTGATTAAAGTCAAAACTGATGAATGTGTATCTATCACCGCTTCTGCAGAGAATGTTGAATCTTTTTACACGCCTGAAAACAACCATCTTGAAACTTGTAAAAAAAAAAAAGATATTTGCTTACAGATCACGTCACCTTCACATGAAAAAGCAAAGAGGATCAAGAATCTCTGATCTTGTGCTTGTGACAACTGATGAAGAATGTAAGATGTGTACTGAAATAGCAAATAGCAGTTTTTGGATACAGAAAAAGGGTCATATGGATGCTCAAGATTATGTTTTCAACAAATCTAGATAAAGCAAACTGCTCAGTAAATCCTGAATTCCCACCAGGAAACTAGAATCTTAAAAAGGGAACATACAAGTTTTAAAGGGCGTAAATGGTGAATTTATTTCACAGGAATGGCACACTAAAAAACCCCAGAAGAATGAGAAAACGGTTAACAACTAGAAAGAGTTTATATCTGCGAAGGGAGATGATAATCTGTGGGTGGACCTCAAGTCGTCGGTTATTTACCGAATTTTTTCCGTTATCCATTATAGATATCCATTAGCATTTTAGATATTTGTACTAAGACCAAACACATTGATACACACACAGGAAAAAAGAGTTTAAAGTTACAGTTAAACGAAGTGCCACTTTTACGCTTATTATGAATCTACGCCTTAAGAAATGTTATACGTTCGTATACGGAGAAAGTGATAGATTCATTAAAATTTAAAAAATAATAATATTTTCTTAAAATATAATAATTGATTTTTGAAATAATATCTAAATTTTATGTAATTAAAATGTATTTTTAAAACTGAAAGTTGAATTTTTAAAATTATGGGAAAATTTCAGTTATTTAGCAGATAATTTCGCTTTGTTTTCTTTAAATACATAATACCTTTATTATAAGGGGAATTGAACTTAAAAATTTCATGAAAAATAAGAAAACTTGGAGCTTGACTTAATGTGTGTTTCCTGATTTTAGTCATTTGATAAAATTATGCAACTAAATGTTTTTTTTTATAAAAAAAGACCTATTTTGGTTGTTCTGTGGGGCAATAATTTTAATTTCCTTTTCTTTTCCTGTTTCCTATTGATGTCAGTCCAACCAAATATTATTTATTAATTTATAATTCAAGTCTCAATCCCGAATTAACTGTAATGCTGTTAAAAGAATTCTCGAATAAAGCGATATTTATCTTACATGTAATGGTGACTTCATTTATGCTTGTCTTTTATGTATGTGAGAAAAAATAAATTCTTATAAATTTAAACCGAAAAGTTTTCGAATAATTTTAACTGAAATAGTTTTAGGATTCTCAGGAATCATAAATAAAGGACATAAAAAAATTATAATCCTATAATTTTCAGAATTATTTTCATAGAATTACATTTACAGCATATATGTTAGGATTACACGAATAATTATCCTAAAATTTTTACAATCGATTTTTTTTCTTTTCTCTACAAATAAAAATTATTTATAATCATTTCTTGATAACCTTCATTTTAATTCCTAACACAGTAGAATTTTCCAAAAAAAATTTCTAACTTAAACTCTTACGAGTTATTTTCTTCTGTATAAAACATATTTAAATGAAATTTCAAAATTTATCTCATGATTTTTTTTCTTCCAAACTATTATTTATTTCAATTTTGCTCATGTTCTCATGTTATTGTTACTTGTGGCACTTGGCTTATGATCTCATTAATTTATAATTATGTTTTATAACTTCTTTTACAGGAATTTATAACATATATTTCACTTAAAAAACTGTTACATACTTTTCCTCTAAGTTTAATTATGTTTTATTTCACCTCAAAATTTTAATATAATCTCTATCTTATAACATTTAGGGTAATATCAGAGGCGAATTTTGTACACATTACTTAACAGATTTAATAAAAAAATTGACTATTACTTATTTTTTAATAGAAAAAAGTAAATTAGTGTGGACTATTAAAAGTTTAAAAGAATTTGATTTTTAATTTTTAAGTATTTTCAATTTTGCTAAATATGATTAAGTTTATTAATAATTTTTAGGTAGCTAATATTTTTTAAAAAACTCCATTTTTTATATTTTGGACTGTCATAGTGAAAAGAATATATTTTTACGTGCAATTTTGGGAACAATTTTTTTGCTTAATATTTTAACCCGATTTACTCAAAGTCCTTTTTCCGAAATCCTACATGTAATAAGATGCTATTTGCAGAAGTGTCAGAATTTTGAAGATTCTGTTCAAAACACTTTGAGGTGCTGGTTGTGCCTCCCTACTTATGATGCAATCATCCTTTCCGCATTGAATATAGGATATGATTCGGCCCGGACACCTGTTTTTCGGAGAGAAAATACTGTACACCATTCTGCATTGACGATTTACTCAGGTACGTTTCACATTTCTGTCGAGAGTCATTCATGTTATTTTTCACCACTTACCCCGTCATTTAAGAAGCCAGAAATTTTCTGTAATTATATTATTTTAAAAGAAAATCTTTTTTTAATCATCCCATGGAACAATTGACTTTTCCGATTAGCCTTCGAAGACTGTGGAATGCCCATTCGTTTCGCCTTCTACCATTCTGCGAGAGAGCCAAAATGCTTGTAAGACGTTGACCTTAAAAATGCTCATATTGTAACTGTTGACTCGTTTTTTTTTTGTTTTTTTGATCCTAGAAAAGTGTGAAATTTTCTTTTGCTAATCTTATCAAAGGCTTTAATAAATCCTTAACGTCTCCTGTTTGTTTTCTCTATCACCACCGTCGGTATTCATCTTTTAATCCAATTTTCATGAGTGGCTCTATATCAGATATCCATGACGGTTATGAACTAATATTTTCATATGACACAATCAGATATCGGTTACAAAATTGTTTTTCATTTACTGCTGAGTTGCTTTCTGCCTTCTATTTTCTACAGAACATTTATTCTTTGACACAGCGAAAACTTATAACGCATACCGAACGCATGAATGTTTTGGAAACACTTTCTCACTACCATAATTGCATGCGTCCAACAGAAAATACGAATTTTATCCATTTTGAGTGTCTTTTAAAATAAGGATTTCAAAGTAATTTTTTTGTGTGTTCTGATTCATCTCGGCGTTTATAGAAAAAAAATGATTGATTCTGCTGCAAAATCTCCATTGACGCTTTTGAATCAAGGACCAACGTATAGAAATGATAGGAAGCCCTGCATAAGAAATATCATATTAATTCTAATAAAATACATGGGATCTTTAGAATCATGACAAACTACGTGAAATGAAGCATTAACCTGTGGCCTGTTCCGTCTAAAGGGGGTGGGGTGGATGTCAGAATGACTCGCCTCCGTATAGGAGATACACGTTTCTAGCATTACACCTCATTTTTGGCTAAAGGACACCGGTTTGCCCGATGTATAAGGTTGATTTTAGAGTAAGAAGCCTTTTAATTGAATACCTTACTTTCAATTCCTATCATCTATGTTTTTATACGTCATCAGCAATTTTGTAGGTCTTGATGAAATAGAAATACCACTAAAATATTTTAAACATTTTAAAAAAACATTGACTTTTTAAAAAGTATGGCACATAAAACAATCCTTTACAAATTGTATAATTGGTTAGGACGATGTGAAGTTAGAATTCTATTTTAGGTAATTTTTTTCTCTACAGATTTCGTCGATCTTCTATATCAATCTGGTTTCAAAAACCTTCTTACAACCATTTCTTTGTTTTCCTTTTTTTTCCATTGGGCAGTTTAGCCAAAAAGGGCTTATGTGCTAAAAAAACAAATTTTCTTTCATTTTCTTTTTATATCACCTATGAATCGTCTAATTATTTTGAAACTAACTTTGTACTATTCCTAAACATATAGAGGAAGGCGTTTGCAACTCAATAGAAATATAGAATGGAAATAATTAACAATAAAACAGGATACATTTGCTTTAGCTAAGAAGTAAATTTTATTGAATCAAAAGTTTAAACATAACTGAAAAAATAAAGAAATTAAGCATGAAGGGATTTTTATGTATACATAACACTCTGTCTTTTTGTGTAGCTTTTGGAAGGAACATATGAAAGCGTCACATTTTGCGCACTGAAGAACAATTTTATCTGCTGAAAATAAAAAAAAAATAAATTAGCCTTCTTTAAATGAGAAACAGGAAACTGTAAAATACTTACATAACTAACCTAACATTTTAAAAAAATAAAATTAAGATATTTTAAAAACGAATCTTAAAGAATTTCATTTCCTTACAGATCTGTGAGGCAATTAAGAGAAAGAGAAAGGACGAAAATGATCTTACAATAAGAGATGATGATGAAGTGTAATCATTCACATTATTGACAGTCACTTTTCTACTTAATATAGATGCAGATAAAAATCTTTCACAGACGAGTGTCTTTGCATCTTTTAGGGGTTTTGATTGTTTAAATGTATGACAGAAATACATCTAACCGATTCCGTTGTAAACGTTGCAAGAATATATTGACAAACGGTTATCATCCTTGCAGATTAGAGACTTTTAACTACACTTATTCACACACTCAGACATTTTCAAGGAATGCCGCAAACAGCGCACAAGTGAAGACACCTGATGAATTTTCCTATTTGGATAACCTTCCAGATATTCGGTTAATCGAAGTTCAAACGAAAGAAAACGAATAATTAATGGCTTCTTCAGTAAATCTTAAATACGGTTACAGATCTGAAAAGGACTTTCTCAAAGCTTGTAACATTTCTTCTATTGTCTTTTAATTAATTCGTTTAAAGATTAGAAGCAAAGAGATCTAGATATGTCCAACTTGATTCACGGAACAGGCAGTAATATGCATATGAGATGTCACTGGAAGATATTAAAAGACCGTCACTGAATAAAGGTAAAAATAATATTTTAAACTCTCTAGAGAAAGTTATTGAAAAATATTGTTCATATAATAATAATATCTCTGAACCGAAAAAATTAAAAGTGAATCCTAGTTTCCTATCTAATGGTAAGGACTAACTCCTGCTCGTCATCGTGGACTAGATATAAACCTTTTTATATTTCCAATGTAGACCTGCTTTTAATGAATAATTAAGATTCTAAGATAAGATAAGATTCAAAAGTGTATGAAAAATATTTAATGAACGCACATTTACAAAGAATAAATAAAGTTAAGAAATGGAAAATTTCCAAAAGGTATCTTGAACATTAATATGCAACTGCAATAATTTGGAAGAATAGCAGCCTCTAAGGGGTACTACAGTGTCACAATCTAATTATTCATGCAATAAATTTCAGTAAACATCTAAAAAATCATTCTTAAATTCTCCCTATCACTTAATCGGATCTTTGCCCCCCCCTAACTAATCATTATGCGAAAACCTTTCAAAATTAGCATAACAAAGACTGAAAGATAGAGTATGAAAACCGTTCTATTTTCTATCATTTCAATTTTATATGGAATGGGCACCCAATACTATGGGGGACTCATTAAATTTTTGAACCAGTGTCGCCTGAAATTTGCGATTTATTATATAGATTGGATGGATGGAGCAAAACTGGCTTAAAGAGTCCATGACTGAACGTGCTATGTGTATACAATTAAAAATCTGAAGGATATTGTGAGTCGAAAATTCATTGGTGGAAAAAAATAACAAAGATATCAATAATTTTCAGGAAGAATACATATCATAACGAAATCAATTATATTATCAAATGAAGAAGATAATAGAATCCTGACATAAAAGCAACTGCAAGCAAAATTGTTTTTAAAATGATATTTTTAAATTATAGTTGGTAAAAAAATGTAAGTTCCCCCGAAAAAGGTTCTGTGTGAAAGAAAATATATCTTTAATAAATATAAATAAATGACAGGAATGCTTTGAATCATGAAAGAGCTTGGTTGGTTGGTTGGTTGGTAGGTAGGTAGTTATGTAGATAGATAGATAGATAGATGAATCAAAAACAGAAGTAAAAATGCTAAATAAAAAAGTACAATAGTGAAAAAAGAAAAAAAACTAAAGAAGTCAAAAAATCAAAAAAAGGAAGAAATCTGGATTGATGACCCTGCCTGAAAAAAGAAAGTTTTAAAGAGGAAACAGATAATCCCATTTATTGCATTTAAAAAATAAAAGTAAAGCAAATTGCAAAAGCATTCAATCTTTGATTATATAATCTTATAATGAAAATAAAAAGTTGGCATTTAAGTTTTAACCTTAAATGCTAAAGACTGCTTATAATAAGACTTATTAATTTATTTCAATTCACACAGGTGTAAATTTACCATCTGAAATTAAGAGAAAATCTGTTAAAACGAAAAATTCTGAGTTCATTGTATTTAAAAATTTCATTCATTAGTAAATCCAGCAAACACCAACTTCTTTTTGTTAAACTTCCAGTTTTATGTATGAATTGCCGTGAGTGACATCTATTTGGTTGACTAGAATTAATGACTACCAAAAGACTTCAGTTTACTATTACTTCAAACTTTATCTGTAAGCCCCTTTCCTGCAAAATACTTTATTAATCACAAATTTTGTTAGACATGTAACTTATATTACTGTATCATATGTCATTCGACTATTTATTCCAGGTTTTATGAATTTTTCTCATTTTTAGTCTATATATTTTTACATCCAATTATTACAGAAAGAAAGAATTTAAAAAAACCGGTCACATGGAAAACTTTTGGTCACCACTGTTTCATTTGAATTCAAACCCGAAATATAAAAAAAAAATATCATTGTAAAAATTTAATTAAAAGTATAATTTATGCTGATAACAACTCAACATTTAAAAATGAGCTAGAGCATCTCGTTGTGATAATTATCAATTAAAAATAAATTTGACTAAAATATTCGGGCCAACAATAAAAGCGAATAAATTTTCATTTCATGAATGAAATCTACGGCTTCAAAATGAGCTTAAAATATTTTTTTGGAATTCATTGAAAATTAGGAAAAATATGTGACGAAAGATATTATGATTAAAATTAGGAATACTTAATTTTGTGATGATATAAAAACCTGTAATATTTTAAGAATTTATAATTATTAAAAATTTAAAAAAAAATTTCATTCGTTCTTTCACTTAAGTTTTGATAAATACTTCAAAATCATTTCTTTAGGAAACACATTCTCATCTTCCCAATTAAACTTGTATGAAGAGTATTTTCTTTAATGAAAATGACCTCAATGCTCTTCAATAAAATGATAATAAATAACAAAGAGACTCACTTATGTAATAAAAATATTTATTACAGCGTTCAAAAAACATATTAAAAATATCAAGCACATGCAGATAGAAAAGAAATCTTTGTGAAATTCGTCAATACAATTAAAACAGATTTTTAGTTAGCCCTAACTTTCCCCACTTGTATAAAATTATTTACTTAAAGAACATCAAATTAAAAATGAATTTTAACTAAAAGTAACATTTATTATAAAGAATGATACCACTTGAGAATCAATGCGTTACAGTAATTTATAAAGATTTTGATCGATCGTAAGCCAATTTCAAAACATTTCTATAAGTGCTATTATTATTATAAAGTTATTTTAAAAGTTTATGCTAAAGTTATTCAATAATCTAGAAATGAAATTAATTATATCACAGTTTTCTAGAAATATTTAATTTTGATGTAAAATTGAAAGAATAAAAATATTTTCTTGAATTAAAGGGATCTCCACAAGCATATATAAACACTGGAACTTTTAAAAAAAATTGAATAATGTTTATAATCATATACAAATAGATATAAACACGTTAAATTAAAAAATTTGTAAATCTCTCCGATTTTTTATCAAGTAAAATGCCAAACTTGTTGATCAGATCTAAAAAAATGATAAAATTGGACTTGAGAAAACTTTGTCAAATTTATAGAATCCATCCGAAATTTTTAAAAATTAAATTGTAATAATTGAGTTAAAAATATTGTAGTTCGATAGAGAACGTGAAGCAGTTTCATACTAGGGTTAAAATAATAATTTCTGTAATTTACTCATTTAGTTCCATCATGTTTTTCTCTTCGATGTCTGTTGTAACATTTGCTGGTAGTGAACCCCTTTCCGCAAACTGGGCATTTGTAAGGTTTTTCCTTAGTATGAGTCCGAATGTGGCTCCTCAGATTAGAGGCCTGATTGAATGCATTTTGACATATCTTACACACAAATGGCTTTTCGCCAGTGTGTATTCTGTAATGTTGATTGAAGTTTCCTTTCTGAGAAAATAACTTTTTACAAATTCTGCACTCGAATGATTTTTTGCCAGGATGTAATCGATAATGATTTTTAATTTTACATTCCGATTCAAAACGTTTAGAGCAGATATCGCATAGGAAATTTTTCTTGTCGGGTCGCATTCTTGAAGGTCCCACTCCTGCAATGTCATCTTTCATGGAAGAGATTGATTCTTCCCCGTTGGCAGCCATTTGGTTCCTGCTATTAGAATATTTGGAAGTAATTTCAAGTGAAATAGGCTCGTTTTTTAGACTGCCTGAAGTTTCGATGTTATGTTTGGATTCCATATTTCCTTGTGAAAAATCAGAATGCAAGATAGAATTTCGTCTTCCAGAAATATTTTTGTTTTCTGAAAGAGTTCTTATAATAACACGATCTGGATTATCCAGAAACAAATCTTCATCATAATGAAAATATTGCCATTCTTCCTCTTCTGGAGTCACTCCACATTTTTCATTAGTTTTTCCGGAAGATAAATTTGAAGCTCTCGATTGACCAAAAATTTCATCATAAAGAGATCCAGTGACATCTGGTGTTTTAGTATAATCTGACTGTGAGTCTCTTTCTGAATTGCAGACCTTTTCAATATTATCTAATGAAGCATTTACGGAAGCATTTTCGTTATTCGCCTGAGCCTCCACTTTTAAAATACCAATCGGAGTTCTAATTTGGGAACTTGTCGAAGTTGTCTTGAATTTCCGTTTCCTTCTGGAGTCGGGCACTGGCAAAATTTCATTTTTATTTAGAGACACATTAATTAGTGCAGAATTTTCCATATCATTTTGCGGAACTACTGAATGCAGATTCTCATCGATGTCATTCAAACTTTCCTTAATTGTAAAATTTTCGTAATCACGTTTTTCATCTATTTTTTCCGATTCTTCTAGTTGTTGTAATATATGCATGCCCTCATCGACATTATAAGATGGACATAAATGATTCTCTCCGTAAGAATATATTCCATTGCATTTTTGACACAAGTATAGAACCATTTTTATACTAATATTTAAATTTAAAAATTATGTCCAATCAAAATTGTAAAGAAATCTGCTGATGATGTGAAGGTATCAAGAATTAAAAACCTTGGAGCAATAATTGTTGTAGGCGTTATTGCTGATGTCATAAAACATTTATTATGATTAAAATGTATTAAATCGATTAAAAAGTATTTTTTTCATTCGTTTCATAAACAGTATGCTAGAGCTTTCTCCTCTTAAATCAAGCCCTGCAAAAGGTTCAAATGCACGTGCTGGCATATCATGTACAAAATTACGTTTCTCTTATGTAAGAAGCTGAGCAATCTTGAAATGGGTTAGTTATCGAATCAAATGAGATGGAAATATTATCTGCTGCGAATCAAGATTTCAATTAGGGGATTTTGATATGCAATTAACGATTACTTTTTAAAAACACTTAATTCTACTATTGATTCGAATCTGTCTCTGTGATTATGCGATGATCCTAAATTCTTTTTCATACCTATTTTCTAAACGCATACGATATATTTTCGAATCAAATCTTCTACCTGATTTCAGTTTTTAATATTTCCATTCTTCTCGAGACTGTTTTGCATATATAATTAAGTTATATGGGGGAAAAAGATATTGCACTTACAATGCAATTTTGCAAGAGATTGAAACCAAATTTTGATGCAGAACCTGTTTTTAGTGTATATTTGAGGACACATACCAAACAAATATGCTTTAATACAAATGGTTACATTTTTGAATTATACTCTTTATTTTCAGGCACATGCATAAAAAATATACACACGGTCAATTCCTTATTTTCATTCAAAATGTAATAAAAATTCACAAGTTGGAGGCTAAAGCAATACAAAAGATTTTATTCATCCATGCCTTGATGTTTCGGTGTTCTTGCTGTTTATAGGCTATCGAAAGAGCATTGTAAAGAATTTGATCTGGTAGTTGTTAGAAGGGCCGATAGATGTAAGCACTTTATTTACATTAATGATATGATTGACGTTCCGGTGGCGTTGCAAATTGTTTCGTCGGCGCGTGTTTACCTGAACGTGATGGTGTGTCTTGATTGGTAGTGTTAAGAATGAAAGGAGGGGATGCCTGATGAAAGTTGGATTATAAACGCTGTAATGTTTTTCATTGTCTCATTGTTTCCATGTTTTGTGACTGTTTTAGGTTTTGCGTTTGTCAGACCGTGATTGTTATAAATAAAAAATTAAAAAAGACAAAATTGGAATAATCACTCGAATAGATTTTGATGTCTTCAAAAGCACAGCACAGAATGAAGACAGATTTCCTGAAAATAGATTTCATTTATATTTTAAACAATTCAAAGAGTTTTGTCTAGATCGCACCTTGAATTCGTTTATTCTATTTAAATGCACTTTCGGATCATTGCAAGTGAGAAATATTTTTAAAATTCTAATTTTCGATCATAAATTTGATTAAAATCTTAATATACCTCAAAATACAGATATAGAAGTTTTCACTAGAGATTCAAAAGGAATCGAAAATGATGTTACCAAAGGGGATTTTTATAAATCTCGTTGCCTTTTAAAGTAGCGTTATTTGCAGCCAGACACCAAATCTGCTAAAAGGCCCAATTGGAGATATTCAGTTTCCTATTCTGAGGATTTTCGGATTATGCGTTTAAATTCCTTTTTATAAAAGCTAATTTATTTACATTGAAATGCTCGGAAGTCAACTATTTCTATTGATTTCTAGCACATTAAGCCTTTACATAAGTGAGGAAATGAGAGAATCCGTACAGAAGGGATCATTGCACATAATCAAAGAATGAAATGGATCTCTAACATCTGACATTTGCTTGTCATTATTTCCTTGTGATTTATTAGCCATCTTTGGAGAACAGTGGGTTCATCGAAAATATTGATAGTTTTTTTTTCAATTAAATTCCTTGTGTTTCACTTCCTGTTCGTAATTATCTTAAGAAAATATTTCTAAATGTTAAATGGTTACATATTTCAAAGTGCCATTTTAATTGCTTCCAAACAATTTTGCTCGTTGTTGATTTAAACAATTCTATTGACACACCATTTTAAAGAATATATCATCAGTATAAAGCATTTTAAAGTATATATCATTTCCCTGTTATCTATTTGCCGCTACAAAGCTGCTGTAATTCACTTTCTTATGTGACAAGGAAAATACATAGATACTTCATTGACTTCTTTTTTCTTGTCTTAAGAAAATGAAGAAAATCACGAATTTTAATAA
Organism: Argiope argentata; assembly: GCA_026289955.1. NCBI lineage: Eukaryota > Metazoa > Arthropoda > Arachnida > Araneae > Araneidae > Argiope > Argiope argentata. The sequence continues at coordinate 15,098 of JAOUZG010052559.1, forward strand.
TTGAGGAAACAATGAAAAATGTTTATTAATTTAATAAATAATGTAATCAAATATGGGGAGTTTAAGAATAAATGTTTTTAAATATTGCCAAATTTTAAGGGAAAATTTCCAAACAAAATAACATGCAATATAGCTAATAACAGAAACAGTGTTTTAATTTTGATTTACTGTAAATAACATTAGAATCTTATACAGATGGATTTATTTCCATGCAAGGCTTTAACATGCTATTTAGGAATCAAATCAAAATATCTCGTTTACTTAAAATAGAATTGTATTCGATTTCAGGTGAATTGTTTGGATTAAACTTCGTGTCTATGATTGTTATAAACTGTTTGATATTAAAACTGTGTTATTTTAATTGGGTTATCTAAGTTATTTTTATCATGTACTGAAATTCTTCCAACTTAAGCTATTCCCTTGACATAAAAGCGGGATGAAAAACTAAAATACCTCAAACAATTAAGCATATACATTTCAAATTTTAATTCAAGCACACAGAATACATTAATGCGTATGTAAAAATCATCTAACATAACAAAATTATTTATAGCAATTGTAATACTCTATGATAATCAGAAACAGTCAATTTAAATGATAAGTTATTTCTCACATTCATGTTATTTTAATGGATGATGAGAAATAAATATAACTTCAAACGTTTTACTCATTCTTTCTGATAATAATAGGGAGTAATAGGGGAATAATCACAGCAAAAACTATACGTAAATCATAAAGTGCATTGTAAAAAAATAACATGTGCTTAGAAAATATTTTTTTAAAAAACTTGTGATAAATACAAATTTTATTTGAAATGGAAATTAGTAAATTTTGATCCATTGAATTAACGCCAATCTCACACCTAATGAATATACCGTTTTAGTTTCCTAACATATATCAAATATAATTTCTTCCTAAATCCTTATTGTTGCATTCAATTCCCCCCCCCAAAAAAAAACTGCGAGTAGAAAAGGATGGTACAATTATGGATTTCATTTCCCTTTCTTCCATCAGGTATAAAAATGCTTTTGATTTATTCGGGAAGATCTTATATAAATATATGATAGAGGCAAAGTGCGTCTATCCTTGAACCCCTTTCGTAATATCGCATATTCAAAGTTCAATCTATCTCGTTTTTGTTTCTTCACTTCCGAGAGCCAAAGAAACTGACTCGAAGAAGCATTGCAAAATTAAGTAAGAGTGATTTTACTTTTCATTTTGCGCATATTCAAATTATATGCTCAATGCATTTTCATCAATGTCTAGATCATTTACTGCATAATAAAAAAAATTTCCAAAGATTTTAAAGAATTTTTTCCCCTAAAATACTGTTTATGATTCAAACCTTATTTTCATACATTAATATATATATATAATATATTTGAAGCACAAAACTATTGCTAAGATCCAAAGAGATTTTGATTTTAACAAATTGCTGTCAATTATCAATTTCTTACGCATGAAAACAAAATAAAATGAGAATCGATCTATTTTCCCTGCAAATATTTATTTAAAACAGTTTATGGATCGATTACTATGACATTTGTTTTCAAATCATTCTTATTAATTTTCTAACATTTATCAGTCTCAAATATTTTGAAATAATAAATTATCTTTAACTCAGAACCTATCTTTAGCTAAAAAAAATTCTTTATTTTTCTAAAAAATCTAATAAAAAGTGCATAGCAAATTTTTAATTTAAATTTCAGATTAAATTTTACCGCCAGATTATTCGAGAACTATGAAGAATTCATAAATACCACACATTTATGACACAAAAGACGCATTTCGATCATTTTTTACATGTTAGAGTTATTACGTGGTAGACTGAGAACAGCGTCAGAACTTTCTCATCAGCTCTATTCAGCCACTGGTACGCCTATTTCATGGAAGACCGTGTACAAACGCTCATTGTTGATTGGTATATATGCTCTCCGATCTGTCAGATGCGTTCCAGTTCATTCAACTCACTGTTGCCTGTGCTTAATCTAGAGTGGGGTGCATATATTAAACAAATTAACAGTGGATGTGTGATATTTTACGATGAATCCAGGCTTAGCTTGAAGTTTGATTCTCGTCAGACATCCATATAAAGAGCACCAGTTACCCGTTACCACCAAGAGAACAACACTGAGTGACAACGTTCTAGTGGTGTCAGCATTACTTGTTTGAAGAAGAATTATTCTTTGTTCCAAAACTAACCTGCATGCTCAAATTGGAGCCATTTCAGGCCAATCCTATCGGAACGTCATTCCTGAACAACATGTATCTTCGCATAGGAGCTCAATGGGTGCGGGATTCGTATTCATGGATGGATGACACCGTCCGTTCTCACCTTGCAAATATTGCAAACGAATACTATCAATAGAATATCACCCGTATGGACTGGACAGCACTCTCACCAGATTTGAAATCCGAAATGCATTCATGTGGGGCATGCTTCGCCGACGAGTTGCAGCCCATGAAGCACTTCCTGAAAGACTTAACAGAAATTCGAAGGACATTGTCCGATGAGTGGTGTAATATTCCCAAAGATATCATCGATAATTTGATTCGAGACGTGCCTAGGCCTTTTACAGACTGTATTGAATCGTCTGGGAGACATACTATGTATTACCGTCATACCAAAAAGGTAATATAGAATTTTGTCAATTATTTTTTTTTATTATTTGCTCCAGGGAATCTTATTAATGATATCAAACACCTTGCATCCTCTTTGCTATTTTCCCTTTGTTTAATAAATAGGATTTAAATAAAAGTCACATTTGTTTTGTTTTCTGAATTTTTCTGTTAATGAAGTTGTCTTTTCCTTAATTTATGGACATGACTGTAGTATCTGAACTTTATATTATTACCCAGTAATTTCTTAAAATGCTCAAAAATCATTAGAACTCATTATTTAAGTTGTTGGTTCTAAATAAAAACATCAAACTCCTACTTATTTATTATAATTTATTTCTGATTATAATCGGCGTATCTAATTGGATTTTCATGTCGTTAGGTAGGCCTCTAATTACAACTTTAACAAGGCGATTTGATCTGGGGGTGATTATGAAATAGTCTAAATTATTTTGGTTCAGGAATTTGGTGAGCTTTCTGTGCTCTTCATCGTCTTTAACACAGAGTTTAATATATGGGCCGCCGATTTTACTCTCAATAGGGAAACGGTTTTCGTTTATTAGTTTAAGTTCTTCCAGAAATCTTTGAGTGCGATTTAACATAATTGGAGGTGGTCTCTGTGCTCTGTTCCCTCTATCTGGTCATTTAAATCTATATTTTCTAAATTTTGGTATAAATTGTCACTAAAGGTTGTTTCTTTATATTTATCGTTTGTTTGAACATTTATTTTAGCAGTTAATCTTTTAGGTGGGAGTTTAAATGCATTATCAGTTAAGTTGTTATTTTTAGTATCATCGTCGGTTTTGACTGCTTTATTATTTGATTATTTACTTTTAAGTTCCTGTTCCGTACCTGATCTGGTTCTCTTAGTTTTATTTTTATTATTAGATGAGGGATGATGCACACAGCTAACAATAGGGCAATTTCCAAAAGCACTTACCGTTCTCTTGAGTTTTTCTAGATCTGGTTGAAGGCTCTTATCAGTTGTGGCAAGATCTTTTAAGCTTGAAGGGGTCTGTATCCACTTTCATCGCTCCTTATATTATTTGAATTCTTTTCTTCAACTTCGAGATATTTCCACCCAAGATCCTTAGTTCCACGCAGACGGCGGATGGGTCCAGAATTTCCTGGCCAGTATCCAGATCGTTGTTGTGCATATCCATGAGTGTAGACGCAGATCGGAAGTTGTGTTGAGGGAGCCTGGAGCACTTTATATAGTAGAGGGGAAGGTGAGGTGGCGAGTGGCAGGACGCATAGCTATTGGCTGATGAAGGGTGGGGCGTGGGGTTATGGCTCCTAGGAGATAGTTACAGAGTTTAAGAAATTTTACAAGTTGGAATTAAAATTAGAGTGTAATATTAGAAAAAAAATTTAGTTACTGAAGAAGAATGTTTCTAGGACGTCTATATTTGAAATCTAGGGTGTAATTAGGGATACTAAGGATTGCTTCGTTTTTAATATTGTATAGATTGCCTTAGAATTTAGTTGCAAGTTTTCTAATAAAATTAATGAGGGGGGTTAGTATAAAGCTTTATACATATATCTATTCTGCATTTACCATTGCATATTACAAATTTTTCTGATTAAATTGTTTTGTAGTATATCAGTAAGTTTAAAGTTAGTTTTAGGAGCATAACCCCACACAGGGCAGGCATAAGTGATTACTGGACGCAAATAAGCGGTGTAAGTAAGCATTTTGTTTTTCCTAGTCATTTTAGAGTCTCGAGAAAGTAGGGGAAATAATTTTCGTGTTAGGTCTCGAAACCTTTTAGTAATATAAATAAAATGTGGTCTCCAGGTTAATTTTGTGTCCAATATGACTCCTAAGTATTTACATTCCTTAGACCAAGGAATAATTTGACTTTTGATTTTAAGGGGGGATCTATTTACACAGTTACTCCTAGAAAAATATATAGCTTCAGTTTTGGATGCATTAATTACTATTTTTCATTTCGAGAACCAGTCTTCAAGAGATTTAAGTTGTCTATTTAGAGCTATTGAGACGTATTTTGGGTTGTTGTTACGCGCAAGTATTGCAGTATCGTCTGAGTACATACGCAGCATGGTGTTGAATGGTTTGAATATGTCATTAATAAATATGGAGAAGAAAACCTGCCCCAGATTGGATCCCTGAGGGACACCTGCTAGAATTGGTTTGGTGACAGAATAAACTTTCTTTAATTTCATCCTAAAGGATCTTTCGCTGAGGTAGGAAGTTAAAATTTTGACTAGGTGCGGGGATACTTTGTAATTAATAGAACTTGTAGATAAGGCCTTCAAGTCAAACTCTGTGAAAAGCCTTCTGAATGTCTAAAAATACTGCCGCCGATTTTTGTATATTGGAGATACCTTCTTCTATATATTCCACCACTCTAACTAATTGATGAGTGGTTGAGAGTGATTTACGAAATCCGAATTGCTATGCTACAAGAATCTTGTTATTTTCCAGGTAATTATTCAGTCTATTTAAGATTATTTGTTCGGCTATTTTGCTAATTGAGGGTAAATAGGAAATAGGTTGGTAACTGGTAGGATCAGTAGAATTCTTTCCAGGCTTTAAGATCGGAACTACGGCAGCAATTTTCCAGGATTTTGGAAAGTATCCAAATTTTAGCATATTTTTCCAGTATTTTGAAAGTATCCAAATTTAAGCATAATATTAGTTAGGAATACAATAAAATTTAGTGGGAGAGATTTGATCGTTTTATTACTTATGTTGTCAATACCTGGTGCTTTTTTCACATAAAGTGTGTTAATATAATCTGTGTTTTCAGTTATTGTTGGGGGAGAGTAGTCAGTAAATATTAACGGGAGAGAATCCTGAAAGCTTTTGACGGTATTATTTACAAGTTTCTCTGCATCAAAATCAATAGTATCATTCAGTTTAAATTGGCTCTCCAGGCTATCAGCCAGGCAGTTTGCTTTATCGGTTTCAATATTTGCAATACTTGTTAGGCCATTTGTGTTTTTAGATTGTGTAATCTTGTGTTTTTAGATTTATAATTTTTTTACTAATTTCCAAATGGATCCGTCGTCCGTGTTGGCGTCTATAATCTTGTTGTAGAATTCATTATTTTCAATTATGGATCCAGGGTTTTCAATTTCCTTATTAATTCGGCTCATTAGTCTCTTGAAAACCGGGTCCCGGGTTTTTTGAAAACTCTTTCTAGCAAAGTTCCTATCTCTTATTAAAGCTCTCATTTTGGGGTCTACGTATTTTTGGTTTAGATTTACAGGAGTGGATGCCTGAGATTTAGCATTTAACACATTTTCTTCAAAGAATCTTACTTTCTTCTCAAGTTCGTACAAGTCGTTAAAATCATGCTGAAGTGGGATGTTTGATTGGCCGAGGATATTGGCGTATGTATACCAGTCGGTTTTAAGAGTTGTGGCACAGTCCGGGAGAGAGTATTTGAGATATAATTGTAAGAGTACAGGGTTGTGGTCGGAGCTGAGCTCCGCCAGAGATTCGATTTCAAATAGGAAATGAAAGTCTTTTACTATAGATAAGTCGATAATACTGGATGAGTTGGGACCAAATCTAGTAGGTGTGTTAGGAGCATTTATTTCGAGTCCGGCCTGGAGGGCGAAGTGGTATAAGGCATTACCTTTATTATTTAGTCTATTTCATCCACAACTAGTGTGGTGAGTGTTGAAGTCACCATAGAATATTTGGTTAGGGCCAGTTTGCATTAGTAGTTCTAGATCAAAAATAAAATTAGAGTTATTTACAGTGGGGGGATACGCAGAAATTAAAGTAAACGGTTCTTTATTTTTAAATTTTAAACTCACCACAGTAGCTTCTACGTGTTGTAGTAAGGGTGGGGGGACCTCATTGTGAGGTAGGCCGTTTTTAATTAATACAACGGTGCCTCCAACGGCTTGATTATTTCTGTAACTGTAATAAGAGAAGTAATTTGCCAGAAATATTTTTCTTTGTGGTCTAAGGTTGGTCTCTTGCGGTAATATTACATCAGGGTTATACTTATTTACGAAATTACGGAAGTCATGAATTTTGTTGCTAATGCCATTTGCGTTCCAGTAAACAATGCTAAGGCTATTGTGTTGGAATGTTAATTAACAGAGGCATTAATCGTAGGATTTAAGGATCAGTAATTTTTCCTCCAAATATTTTGCAGTTTTGAGTTTTTTCAATCCTTCGAGCAGCACTGGGCATTCCTGCATGAGTTTTTTGAGTTCCATTAGACCCTCGAACAGACCTCCAACGTTTGTTATGTTTTGACCTAGGTTACGGTTAAGATCAGCATTGGCATGTGGCGCCATCTCTTGAATATTTGTGGAATTAATTTGGCTCACTGGCGCCATCTCTTGGCGAGGGGCGGCGTTAAAGAAGCTGGCGTAACTGGTATTTTCTCTAACAAGCGATTTTGGTCTATCAAAGAATCTGGCCCTGTTGGCAGTTGGATTAGCTGGTTTAGGATATTGAGGACATCCTCTGCAGGAGGCAATATACCCAGTCTGGCCGTCATTGATGCATTTGGGGGTCTCTATCGTTTTGTTAATGGAACATTCATTGGCTTGGTGATTTTCACGGCTCTTTAAGCATCGAGGCTTCATATAGCAATTCTTAGCTGTGTGGTTGAATAGATTACAGCGGTAGCACTGGGAGATTGTATTTCTTCCACGGAATTTTTCAACAGTTACACTAAGGCAGTTGATGTGATTAACAGCAAAAACTTTTTCCGCCTCCTGAGTTCTATTGAGTTCCATCAAGTATAGTGGCAGTGGCATTTTTGTTCGAAATTGTGTCATCTGAGATACCTTGGTTACTGGTAGATGTTTTTCAAGTAGGATGTCTTTTATTTCATCAGTACAATAGTTGAGAGGGAGACTCCTCAATACTGCCTTTAATGTTCTTTGACTTTTGGGGTTGATGATGTAAAAATCCTTCCCCTGTCGTTGACTGAATTTAACTATGGCCTGCTGTTGATCAATTGTGGAGGGGGAATTTTTTACGAATCCTCTGCTAAATTTATTCGTGGTTTTACCACAGGTTACGTGAATATCTAAAAATTTCTCCATATTTTTTGGAATATTTCAACATTATCGGCGGTATTTTGTTTTCGATTGAGGTAGTTTCGTCATTATTGTTAGCACTATCATCAATTTTAAGTCCCTGGAATTTTATTAGATATGGGAATTTCATGACTCACGTTTAGAATTCTTTTGGTATTTTTTGCGGTTTTCCGCTTTGAAAATGGTGCTTCAGTTTCGTAATAGATGGCTTGGGGGATTAGCTTTGCCTTTTTTACATTTAGAGTCCCGACAAAAAGGAATCAATTTCAACTCACCCTGGTAGTGTTGAATGTTGGCGTTTGTTTCTGCTTTCATCTGCTTCATCCTCAAAACTCTGGAGGGGGGGTTCGGCTCTGGTCCACCTTCCTGGAGTTCAATGATTTGATGATCTAGGAAATTAAGCTCATTCTTTGCGAGCTTGATCTCTAAGAGCAGTCTGTGTTTTTGTAGCAATCATCGCAGTTGTAGTGGGTAGGTTGCGGTGTTGTATTTACTATGTCGTGGTCAATTATCATGTCATTACTAGCGTCTACACAAAGTCACTTGTTCGACTCCCCGTTTCCTTCCGTAACTGGTCCTGAAAAGGACGAGTCGGGCGTACACAGACACTGCCGAGTCAGATTACAGTGGTGTGTGGCTCGATCAGGTTGGAATGATGTCGGCTGTGGAAATATAGTCTTTAGCGACGAATCCCGCTTCCAACTGTGTCCTGCCGATCATCAAAGACGTGTTTGGAGGCACGCAGATCAGAGGAAAGGATCCTGCTTTCACTATTACACGCCACACTGGCCCTTAACAAGGCATTATGGTCTGGGTCCCATTTCCTTTGATAGTTGGACCACGTTGGCCGTCATTAGAGGTACAGTTACTAAGACCTGTTTTGCTATCGTTCTTCTTGCAGTACGCTCGGCTGGTTTTTCAGCAGGACAATTCCACACCACATAAGGTACGTGTTGCTATGAACTCTCTGTAAGCTTGTCAAATACTTCCTTGGCCTGCCAAATAGCCAGGTTTCTCTGCCATCGAGCATGTCTGGGATATGATGAGAAAGCCATTGCATTTTCCAAGGAATGTTGATGATCTCGATCGACAGATGGAGCGAAATTGGTAAAAAATATAGCAGGTGACTCGCCGGAGGCTTTTTCGATTTATGCCACGCCGTGTGGCAGCTTATATCCAGGCTAGAGGAGGTTCAATAGGGTGACCTTATTGAACTTGTAACTGTAACTCTGAGATAAATAATTCAATTGTTCTGAGATTTTAATCATTTACTATTCTGTACATTGTATTCCTATCCACTAATATTCGTCTCAAATGGACAACTCCTTCTTGATGCGTTGATTTTTTTGTTATAGGGTGTATTTGCTATTGCGGAATACTTATTGTCTTAAATCTACAGCTCAAAAGTACAGAAATATGTTAATTTTTCTTCCAATATTTTAAGAAAATGTCAACAAGCATTTTAGCTCTCTAAATGGTTATACAATTTTATGAATGATTATTTCTTCATTAAATTCAATCAATAATACCCTACCAATTAAACTCCATCTACAGGAATTGGAAATCCTCATGTAATATATAATCGAATGATCTTAACCTATCAAAATACCATTTCAAAATGCTGTTAATTGCCTAATGAGTATCATACATTTATATGCTGTTGTTATGGCGCTTCACTACGGACAAGTTTCCCACTGATACAGCAGCCAGATTTAAGCCAAAAGGAGCATCTCTTGTGTTTGAAGTAGCGCCAACTAGGGCCAAGATTACGACTTAGCTACACACTCACCACATTTGCTTGCTCAGACCCTTTTTACAGGGGGGCACAGTCACACATCTCACAGATAGCACACAGAAAAACAACCATGTCGAAACCGGGACTCCCAGAACACGAGGAAGACGCGCTAGCTCTGTGCCAAAAAGAATCCAGACAATTATATAAATGTATTAATGTAGTTATGTTCTTTATCATGATTATATATATATATATATATATATATATATATATATATATATATATATATATATATACCTTCAAAGTAACATCCGTTGACCACAATGCACTTTTGACATCGTTGATGAAGTTGCTGGAATGAATGAGTGAAAGCCTCTTTCGGGGTTGATCTAAGACCCGATGTGACAAACCGTCGCATATCTGGTGTGTCCAAAAAACGTGTGCCCTTTAGATCAGACGAGTACGGTGGATGTGCAATTATAGTTGCACGATGATAATTTAAGAAGTTGCGTATACGAATCGCAGTATGGAGGCGAGCGTTATCGTGCAACATACACCACTTCCCAGTCCTCTACAACTGTGTGCGAACACGTTGGATTCGGAGCAACAAGCGCTTCAAAACGGATTCGTGCAATTCGCCATTGGCAGTTTGCTCTTCTGCCACCAATTCCTGGTGGATGATGTCGTTGCTGTCGAAAAAAGCAATCAAGAGTGTCTTGGCTTAGGACTTTTGTAAGCGGCTCTTTTGGGGGCACAACGAGTACGTTGAGCACCATTCCATTGATTGCTACTTCGACTACGGATCATATTGGTAGAACCAACTCTCATCTCTTGTGACGATGGTTTTTGGAAAGTTTGGATCTTGGTCACACGGTTCTATGAAACCTCCAGCCGTGTGCACACGTGTTTTCTTCTACTCGTAGGTCAATGAGTGCTAAACAAAAAGGGAACAGATCTGTCTTACCCACATCTTTGTGAATGATTGTGATAATACCGTCCTTGCTAATCCCCAATTTCTCCGATATCCATCGTAGAGACAGTTGGTGATTTTTGCATTAGCATCAGTCGCACTCGCTTGCTGTTGGCTGTCATATTTGTAGTGGGCCCACCAGAGCCTCATCATCGATGGCTTCCTTCACCTCTCGAAAACGTTTGAGCCAGTCGTAAAGACATTTTCGGCTCACGGAGTCTGTTCCATACACCGGCACCAACATTGCGTTTGTGGCTGTTTTTCCAAGTTTGAATTTCCAACAGAATTTCATGTTAATCCGTTGCTCCATTTCAATTTGATGGGAGTTTTCGTACACACACCATTTGATTGGCTGTGGCAGACTAATACGCGTCGCATTATTGCGCTACTTGCTAAGTAGTGTCTCTCCTTTGGTCTCTCCCTGCGCATGCGCTTAGACACATTTTTCACTCACATTGCTTTTGAGATGTCCATCCATTCACCGAATTTTTTGACACACCTTGTATAAGCTACCACTAACAAAGAGTACCGATAAAACACAACATTCGAGAAATGCTCTTTTACAGTAAAATAAAAGGAAATTTTCAAGGTATTTTATAATTTAAATCATTCAATACTTATTCCTCGGTATCCCTGTTTCTTTAATCATTTAATTGAGATGAATTCTGCGAAATTACATTTATATTGTGCATATGACACTTGTAAAATTCTTACCCCACTGATTCTCTTTTCGACTCACTTAGAAAGGCATCAACTCTTTCCATCAAATTTAAAGAAATACAATAGGATGCAATTTTTTTTAGATGTTCTGTTTTCTTTCGGTCTAAATAAACCAAAAGTTCTATCTCCCTGGACCATATTTTTGCTTCTAATCTAGCTCACTTTCGCGTTACTAATAATAAAACACATGGACGGGTGTAAACTATGTATGTTCCCTTTTTACCCTCTTTGCCTTTGATTGATCTACATTTTTTTTTATTATTTTTAAGAATTATTTTAAGGGATCCTTTGCTCAAATGTTTGTCAAAGAGGACTTCCAATAAATTGTAATGAAATCCCCACATGCGAATTTATGCAATTGAAAAATCCCGAAATTTTTATACAATAAGGACCTGTGATGATATGTGTATCAATCTCTTTCTTGATTCAAAACGTTTATGTAATTTAGTTACTTTTATTAAATAGAATTTTTTTAAAATTTTTTTTCACTACTATAAATTAAAAATGTCATGGGAGAAACTTTTTTTTGCAATTTATGTAGTATTATGCTTTTTTTTTCCTTCAATTGAGAACAGGATTGATTACGTTATGACAAATATTTCACCTGAACAAATATTCATAACTCAGGGAATTGTTGTCCCCGATGAATTATTCCACCATAATTCTTCCAATTTTTAAACATATTGACGTAGAATATTCAGTCATGAACTTTTTGTGCAAATTTTACTCTCTCCATCCAAGTGAACATTTTGCTAAAATAAATCGCAAACTTCCGGCGGCACTCAATAGAAGGGTCTTCAGATCCAACCACAATATTGGAAACTCATTATATGGGTACAACTCTGAAAATTTAGAACAAGAGTCAAATGATGAGTCATATATTGTTAATCATCAACGCAATTTTCGCTCCTAAAATAATTGAAATAGAAAATTACAAATTTGTAAAAAAGAAAAGATTGTAAGAAAATAGAGAGATAGATATGTTTCGAATTTTTATTTTTTTATTATTATCATGTCAGAACATGATGTTGTTTTGGGGATGAAGTTTCTGACGTCAACAAAAATGCGTAGGCGAAAAATTGAAATTTTATTATCTGCAACAGCATCTCAAAAATTCGGCTTTAAATAACGTGTTGCCATTGAATTTACAAAGCTCTGATTTTAAAAAATAAGTTAATGACTACAGCAATTAAAACCTAGAAAAATGTTATTTTGGGCAGGCGATTACGTGAAATGAAATAAATAGGAATTGCGATATTTTTAAAAACAATAAATGTGAGACAAAGCCTTTTTGGATCCTTTGCAATACTAAAGTGGCTCATTCAATGAAACAATTAAAATGAATAGACATATAATTTAACTTACACGAGCACGTGGTGCTTGGCTGTTCAAGAAATAATGTTCTGACATGATACTTTGAAATATGCATAGCCAATTTCATTTTAGTCTTTTCTTATATTTGTATATATAAATAAGTATAAATAAAAAATAAATAAAAATATATAAATAAGTATAAAACATAAATAAATAAGTAAAGGAACATGAAGAGACAATATCAATTTTTCAGTTTCTTTTCGTAGTTAATTCTGAAAGCATTACAGCTGCTGAAAAGTTAAATTCTTGGCCCTTTTTTTGGTTAAAATAGATTCACTGTATGAATAATTTATAAACTCATTGGATCCCTAATTAATATTCTGTCTAACAATGATAGTACAAGGATATCTGAAATCTGAAATCAGCTGTAGTATTAAGTAATTCCCTGTGAAATCCTTTTTATGATCCTTGTTCTGAAATCGATTTATTAGTACAAAATAGTAGTCAGAATGCGTCTAATAGATAATAGTTTAGAGAACACGTTTAATGATTACTAACTGTTTAGCGATCCTTTCTTAAACTGAGATTATTTTAATTTTCATTTGAGCGATAGAAATGCTTATATTATTCCAAATCATGCTACATGTAGTTAAACTCATACCATGAAACTTAGCTTCCCATATAAATCAGAGAGTTAATCAATCGCTTTCTCTATACAGAAATTCCAAATATTTTTAAAAAAGCTAATACCATAACAGCAATTGTGAATAATATTAAATACTATCTATTAAAATAATTGATTAAAATATATTAAAATACTGCTTCATAATGCTTACTAAATAAAATTAATATTTTGTTATATTCGCCACGAAAAATAAAAATAGATTCCCACTTTGAAATAAGTTTTTCATTTTAAACCGATATTAATACACAAATATTATTTACAACTATTTAAACACTAAATTAAAAGACTATTGCACCCACCTATTGAGAATAGAAATGCTAATTACAATAATAAAAGTTTCCAATTCATCATATGTAAATTAGAGCTTTTAATGTATTAAGTTAATATTATTTCATTTAGTTAAAATGCATCAAAACTAGAAAAGAAAGGATAAAAATATATTATAAAAGAAAAGAAGTACTTTCCATTAAGATCAAAACAAGAAACGGCAACTTCTTTTCACTTAATCAATGATCAAGTTGAGTGAATTAGAGGCATCATTATAACGGACTATGAAGGTAGAGACACAATAAATTACTACAAAAATTTAAACACAAATAACCGTAACTGCACACTTGCAACTATAGTGGATCAGTCATCAATTGAAGAAAGAATAACTTCTATGTTTTACATAAGGAAATAGACTCAATAAAAAAAACGAACTCATATAATATTTTTAAAAATAAATTTATCTGCCTCTGAATTAAAATTATACCTAACCGAAAAAAATTCAACAGATAATTCATTTTTGAACAAAAGAACTATTCTTATAATTAAGCTGATTTATGCATCCTCGTTTGATGGATATCGCATTCACTGTTGTTCTTGATTATTTTATCTGCAAAAGATGCACTTAAAAGCTCTTTCTCCTCTGTGGATCCGGACATGCACTGTTAGATAATAATTGTGAGCCAAACGACTTTTGCACACAGAACATACAAAAGGCTTCCCGCCTTTATGAACTCGATAATGGAGGACGAGATTGATTTTCGAAAGCAATTCTTTTTTTCACATTACACATTAAAGGCGTCTGGTCTGCAAGTGCTCTATTAAGGTTTCCAAGGTTGTATTTTTTGAAATTAAATCATCTAGGTTAAAAATCAGAGCCAACTTTTCTCTTATGGGTACTATATTTCTGATTGTTTTCTCACACAATTATTTTACTTCCAGCAGGAGATGGTCTTCTTCGTATGACCAGTCTTTTAATTGCACTAACTCTCTTTTTTTGTAGGAATCAGTTGAATTAAACCAATTTAAAAAGTACAAAAAACGATGATCTTTAAAGTACACATAAAAAAAACTATTTTTGTGCCTTCTAAATTTCCTTGTGTGCTCGATGCATCTTAATCAGTTTGAACTTAGTGAACCATTATCTGTATCTTATAAATATTGAAGTGTTTTGTTAGTAGCAATTTATATTAATTACTCAACATATATTTGTATTCGTATTATTATAAAATAAAAGACATATTAAGGATCTGTAATTGAAAAAAATCTTTTAGGCTTTATTTGCATAAAATTGCAAACGACTTAAGTTTAACCTTATTTTTGACAAGTTTAACTTTATTTTTTACAATTTAATAATTTCTTATCAAATTAATTTGTAAGAAATACTTTTAAGTTATACTGACAACATTCTTTACTTGTACGAGGCAAACAAACTGTATATGAAACATATATTCATGATTAATTCCTAACCAAAAAATAAATAAAATTCATTTCAGAACTTTGCAATAAAATTTAATTGCTAATAAGTTATTAGATTTGGACATTCTAAATTTTCTTAAGGGAATGAATAATCAATTGAATAAGCGAATAGAGAAGAGGTTAGTTAATTATACGTTTTCTCGGAAATATTTAAAAAAATCTTTTATATAACGGGAGATTTAAATAATAATTAAAATCATCAGACAAATGAAAGGTTTAAAGATTAAAACAGATTGTTTATTGAATTTAAAAGCAAAGCAAATTTTTTTTAAAAAACAAAGTCTTTGATTAAATAAATATACGATGAAAATAAAAACTAGTTTTCACCTTAAAGCCGAATACTGATTTTATTAAGACAGAAAATTTAATTCAATTTATACGCTTGTTCATTTGTAATCCGAAAGTAAAAAAAATCTGATTTCGTAAAATTCAAAAATTTCATTCGTCAATAAATCCAGTAAAGAGCAATTTCTTTGTACTCAACTTTCCGTTTTATGAATAAATTGTCGTAAAATGATCCATTTGGTAGTCAGGAATTAATGATTGCCAAAGACTCGAATTGAATATTTCTTTTAACATTATCTCAAAGCTTTTCCAGCAAAATACTTTATTAATCACAATTTTCGATTGACATTTAACTTATATTACTGTATTAAAAGTCTTCACCCTTCTGTTCTTGCTTTATGTATTTTCGTCGTTTTCGATCTTTATCCTTACACAGCCAATTATCAAAAGACGAAATAACTTTTTTAAAAAGGTCATACTAGAAAATTTTTAAATTTTTAAAAAATGATCGGACGTATCTCTTTTTGTTAATTTTCAAAGAAGAATAAATTTGGCATAAATATTAAAACCAACAATAAAAACATTTCATTTAACCTTATGAAATATACTGCTTCAAAAATTTACAATATTTTTTTAAGAATTGATTAAAATTTACGAAAAATATGTCACTGAAGATTTTATTAAAAAGAGTAAGCTTTACTTTTGTGATGATGTAACAATCAGTTTCTTAATGTAATATTTTTAAAAGTTTATAATTGCAAAAATTAGCTGAAATTTTGCTATTTTTGTGATGATATAACAATCAGTTTCTTAATGTAATATCTTAAAAAGTTTATAATTGCAAAAATAAGCTAAAATTTTGGTATTTCTCTATAACTCAAATTCTGATAAACATTTCAAAAATATTCCTCTAGGAAACACATAGTCATCTTTAAAATTAAGTTGGTTTTAAGAATATTTTCTTTAATGAAATTGGCCAAAAGAACTTCTAAAAAAAGATAAAAATTAAGACTGAGACATTGCATTTATATACGTAATATAAAAATATTTATTACAGCGTTCATAAAGCACAATAAAATTATCAAGACTATGTAGTTTAAAAAAATCTTTTTTGAAATTCGTCGATATAGTTAAAACAGATTTTTGGTTTCCCTTAACGTTCCATACTTGTATATGTGGCTATTCCGGTTGGAAAGAGAATGTGAATCACTTTAAATCAAAAGTATTAATACTACGGTTGGATCATTGATTTCAATCATGCATTGTCCTGCGATGCACATTGCGACTGCCGCTTTGCGTGAACCGCTTTCCACAAACGGGGCATTCATAAGGTTTTTCCTCGGTATGAGTCCGAATGTGGTTCCTAAGAGTAGAACCATGAGCAAATACTTTTGCACATATATAACACACAAAGGGCTTTTCGCCCGAGTGTGTCCGATAATGCAACTGGAGGGATCCTTTTCGACCAAAATCTTTTCCGCATCTATCACACACAAAGGGCTTTTCGCCAGAATGTGTTCTGTAATGTCTATTGAAGTTTTCTTTAGGAGAAAAGAGCTTTTTACAAATTCTGCACTCAAATGGTTTGTCGCCAGGATGTAATCGATAGTGATTTTCAATCTTACATTCCCTTTCAAAAAGTTTAGAACAGATATCGCATAGGAATTTTTTCTTATGAGGTCGTATTCTTGAAGGTCCTGCTACTGCAATGTCGTCTTTTAAGGACGAAAGTGATTCTTCCTTGTTGTAAGATATTTCGTCGCTGTTAATGGGATCCTCGGGAGTAATTTCAGTTGTAATATTCCCGTGTTTTAGAACACTTAAAGTTTCATTTCTGCTATCTTTCGATTCGTTGTGTCCTTGTGGGAACTCGCCATTCAATATAGAATTCTTACTTTCAGGTAACTTTCTCTTTGCTGAAAGAGTTCTTTTAATAAGACCATCAAGGGATTCCAGAAAAAAGTATTTATCATTATTAAAAGATTTCCATTTGTTCTCTTCGTGAGACATTCGCCCTTCGTGATAATGTGTCTTAGGTGATATGTTTGAAACTTTTGACTCACTGCTATTTTTATCATAGGAAGATACAATAATGGTTTTCGCAAAAGCTGACTGGGAGTCACTTTCAGGATTGTTATCGCTTTTAACATTTTCCGATGAGGCGTTTACCGATGCATTTTCAATATCTCGTCCACATTTATCAGCTCTCACCAGTGACGTATCATGCGGATTTCTCTTTCGTACTATCTTTGAGGGTGTCTGGGATTTCCGTTTTCTCCTTGAATCAAGCACAAACAAAACCTCTTCAAAGTTTTCATTTAGCGATGCATTCATTATCTCAGAATTATTAATATCATTTTTTTGCATTTCTAGATGCAGATTGTCAATATTCATAGAATTATCCTTAATTGTAACTTTTGCAAAATCAATATTTTTCTCCATTTTGTCTGATTCTTCTATTAGTGATAGTGTATAAACGTTCTCGTCGTCCTTATAAAAGAGACAGGAATGGTATTCACCACAAATAACAATTTTATTGCATAATTGGCACAGATACCGCTCCAAATATATATAAGTACGTTTAACTTTAAAGTTTTCTTCTTCTGAAACGAGTACAAGAGATAGCCAATAGTTTGACGGAATCAAGATTTGAGTTTCTGAGTTATTTCATTTTATAGGCATTTACTGCTGATGTCATAAAATTCGAGGATTTGTTATGATTAAAGTAGATTTAATCGATTAAAAAATATGTTTTGATTCGTTTTATGAGCATCATGCTAGAGCCTTTTCTCCAAATAAAACCGCCTGATATTATGTAATGTCGAGTGTATCAAATTTAAATCTCGCTTTTTGTTATGAAATGTATTAGCTATCTTGTATTATCTTAGTAAATGAAATGAGTTGGAAATATCAATATCTGCTTGAAATCAAGTTTTTAGAATATATTTAAAATGGAAGCTGATTTCGTAATCCAATCATTGACATTTTTTATATTAGTTCGATTCATGATTTCAATCTGCCTCTCTGTTTATACGTTCATTTTTCTCCTCTTATTTTTTTTATAAATTCTTCATTTTACGTATACGATTTTTTCGAATCCAATCTAATTAGCTTATCCTGGTAACGAATTTATTTATTTTAATTCCTTTCCTCTTAAAACTGATTTTTCATATTTCCTTGTGATTCATAAGAATATAGATAAAAATCAAAAATAGATTTGAAAGCCCTCTAAAAGATTCAAATCAGTAACAGTTGTGTGTCTTATTCCCTTTTTCCAATCCTCCATGTAGCAATGCTTCGTTTTTCATCAGATTATCTGAATCTACTGGTAATAGCTGGTGTTGTCCTTGCATTGTATCCAGGTGCAGATCTAAGATTCGGAATAGAATAATTCGAATAAAAAATTCCGGTTATTCTCCCAAGCTTTTGACCACTGTTATGACCTCTTTATATCTCTTCTGCCGTTTTTTCCATAATATCTTTTTTATATATATAAATATACTGAACACAGATTTAATATAAGAAATCATAAAGCAAGTATTACTAAATACAGTATGCCATTCATCTCCAAATCTCTGCCTAAGAGGATACTTTTACGAGGCATCGATGATGCAAAGGATTTGATCCGAATTATTATCTTAAGCGGCATAAACAGATGTGAACTGAAGAAAGTTCATCGAAATGTTATGTTTGTGACTAGGGAATTTCACTTAAGGGTAAACTTGAGGAACATCGAACTGACAACGGAGAAAATACTTTTTAACGAACAGTTTTCTGCATACAATTCATGAGCAGAAATCATTATATCAAGAATTTCTAGGAAATAGGGGTTAAACATTTTTCAACACATGTACAAATGGAAAATGCTGAATTTGTTCAAAAACAAACTGTTTTTACCATCAAACAGTTTTCTGGATAAAGAACAAGAAAACTATTATGAAATTAATATATCCGTCTAATTCTCATAAGTCATTCAATCACATTTCGACAGTCTATTTTAAAAATTATAAAGGAATAGATAAAGAAATTCATTCTCTGATTTCAGAGATTAACTTGCTGTCCTATGAGAAATTCCTGTGATTTTATTTCAAAGGGAAGTATTAGATGATTTGGATGCAGAAATAATTATAGATAGATTTGTACAATTATCTGAAGAGTTATAAGACTAGTTGAGGTTTCCACAAAATAGCAACAAAATGTATGCAAAATATTTCTACACGTTTGAGCTGTTAATCAACGAAAATATGAAGTATTCCTTAAAAATACTGAAAAACGCTCAAAATTTGTAATTTATTTTAAATTTGTGCAAAAACTCTCAAATTAATAATATAAAACGAAAATAAAGATTGCAAAACACATATGAAAAACTAATTTACTATTCGGAATTAATTTATATTCAGGTTTAATAACTCTTACTTCCTTAAGTATGTGTAATATTTTTATCCTGTAATGAATAATATTCCAAACATAATTTCAACTGGGAATCAGTAGTGCTAGTGGATCGATTTTAGATCAGTCAATAAAATACACATACGTACTAGTATACGTAGTAGTATGTTTGTGTTCTATGACCTCCAGTTGCAGAATGTTAAAGAGTATATTTAATTCCAGTCCAACACGGTATCTCTTTTTACTGCTCGAATCATAGACATGCCCCTGGAAACATATCAGAATATCACATTTTAAGTTTTAATAATTAAGTAAAAAATGGTAAAATCTTTTTTAGTGATTTGATGTGAATTACAGATCCATTGGTTGATTACAAAAATATTAAAGCAATAAGTCTTGTTTGCAAAACGGAGCATTCATTTGAAATGAAATAG
>JAOUZG010052563.1:0-10581 GCA_026289955.1 Argiope argentata
TATTAATAGGAAATACACAGAAAATAAAAGTATTTTTATTTCCTTTCACTAAACATTGAATTATGTACAAATGTAGACATGAAATATGGTATGTATATAAAAAATGCCAATATAAATTCCATTCAACTTATCAAATATTTTTCTCATGGGGAAAAAAAAAATCTCCCTTCTTGTTCTTCCATCCATGAATTATTCAGCATTAGTGGCAAGTCTCTCTTTTTCTTCTTCAGTCAATTTTCTCCTGAACAACAAAATATGAGGTTCTAAAAATAAATGCAAAATGGTTTGAATATTAAAAAGAGGTTTGATTAATTTGGGTACAAGAAATTGGCAGCATAAAAAGAAACATAATGTACATAACAAAATATTCAAATTATTAAAGGATATCTTTTATTGTAATAGCAACTAATATCTAAGTATTTATTATTGACAAATAAAGCAATTGGAACTTGAAAATTTTCAATTATTTGATCAAGAAATAACTATATAAAACAAAATAAAAACACTAATATAATCTTATACATACATACAGATTTAGCCGAATACCATAGACAAATTCGGAGGAGTGATAGTAAGCACCAAGAGGATAAAGTACAACATGGGATCCCAAATGACGTTTAATTGGTGAAAATAACAAAAAATATAGTCAGAAAAATGTTTGAAATTGTAAACAATTAATTTTAAAAAATAACAAATGGTGTTTAAACTACGAATTTTTTTTAAGTGAAAGCAAATTTCTAAAAAGTTTCCCCACCACCACCATATTGGTAACATGCAGATTTCATTATCTAGGGAGTTATATTACGAAAATAGTAAAACTTGAAGAAAAATAAAAGTTTACAAATGAAAGGAATTTTACATTCTATAATTTGATATGAGTAGAGTGAGAATTGTAGAGTTTTAAAGATATTCAAGAAAAACTAAAATAGGAACCATTAAACACAGAGAGTGTTGTCAAATTTGAAAGACCAATTCAGCAAGAATAATAGGCATTAAGGAAAAATTGAAGATAACATTTTTCAATGAAAATCACAAATCAGGTCGAGTTAACACTATGGAAGCTTGATGGAAGATGGCAACTTTTCAGCTAGGAGTTTATTCTCAAAATAAAGCCTACTTTAAAAGATAAATTGTCTATAACATGCACAATGTGAATATTTGGTCATTCAAAAATCCCCACATTGCAACCTCATCCAATGTACAACACAAATTTGATATTAACATCTGGGCAGACTCATCGATTTGGATCGTATCTTCTGCTCGAACGCCTCAGTGACAAAAAGTACCTTGATTTCTTTCAGCTTGTTCCTTCAGATTTACTACAGGGAACACAAACAATTAGGTTAACACATGATGGAACACTAACACATTTTGTTGCATTCATGAAATCTGACTTCTTGGCGAGTGAAGTATAATGACTATTAATTCTACAATGTGCATTAATGAATACTTGCTTGTTTTTCCTCAACATAAGAAAAATTTACATATGAATAGTCTTTTTCTTGATTACCATGTTTCTAATCCTCGCATTCTCTTTGCCAGACCCATTGTCTTTCCGATGTCATTGTTTGTGATTTTCATTGAATAAAAGTTACCTGCAACCCCAGTTTTTTTTAACAATTTTTCATTTACTATGCCTATTATTCTTGCTCTGAATTTAACTTCCGATTCGACAAGTACTGATGCTGCAGTTATATTTTCTGGTTCTATTTTAGTTATTTTTGAATATCTTTAAAACTCCACAGTTCTCACAACACATATCAAATTATAGAATATAAAATCACTTACATTCTCAGATTTTTCTTTAAGTTTTAATATTTTTGCAAATATAGGTTCTAAACATTTTTTTTGCTTTCAGTTATTTACAACACCTTAGAACCTCAAATCTGCATGCTATCAACATTAAAAATAATTTAAGAATGTACTTTCACTTTAAAAAAAATTCATAAATGAAGCATTTGTTATTTTTTACAGTTTCTAACTCCCTATATTTTTGCAATGTTCACCTACTAAACGTTAGGGACCCTATGTTGTATCCTCCAAGAAAAAGTAGCTTACATTGCCCTGCCTTTGTCAGTTGAATGTAGCAACACCCTGCACATATATATAATTTTTTTCAATTTATACACATTCTAAAAATAATTTTTTTTTTCCATCCTTCAACTTAGCCTTCACTTTAATTTTTCAGCAGTCCTATTTTTCCATTATGATCTTCATACAGTGAAAACAAAAATGCTTTCTTAATAAAATTTCATTCAAAAGCTTTTAAATTTTTTTAACACCTCGATGGGGGGGGGGGGCTTGCTGTGCTCTTTTCAAAAATAAAATATATTATTAAAGAATTCTACATGTTTCAGTTTAAGTAAGAAAATTTCATTCATAATTATATATAGTCATATTTTTAACATCAATCAACTTTGTTATAATTTCCTTAACTTGAATAAAAAAATTAGATATCTTCCATTTTGCATTATACATAATATTAAAAACAAAATCCATGCGCCAAAAAATTGTTTTGGGGTATATATTACATTTATAAACAACTCCATGGGCAAACATGTTTTTTTTAAGTTTTATTTCATTTAGAACCATTTCTGACTTAAGACACTAATATATACACTAGTTAAGGAAAGAAAAAAAAATTATTATTAGAATTCTGATATTTAGTTTGAAATAAGGGAAAAGAAATTTTGAATTTCATATTAAACACTTATTAACAAGAAATATCACTGCAGAAAACTTTGTAAATAACAAGTGTAATGAGCTGAACTAAAGTAATTAAAATATTAACATTAAAATCTCTTAGTATAGACAATGCTTATATAAAGCAGTACATTAGCTAGCATTTAGAATTAATGGATTTATTTCATTGCTATAGCACAACCCTTAAATTCATATTAATCCAATTAGAAAAAGTTCTAGGTTCTCCCTGACCCCACCCCGAAGAAAATATGAGGCCTTTTTCAGATAACATATGCTGCAGATATCATTCCCACTTTATAGTACGGAATTAACATTCCAGCTCACTATACATGGAGAGAAGAATATGAAATTGACAAATTATAATGCATCTAAACTTGCATGCCATTCTTAGTTTATATTATATCTAATGCATTCTATAGTTAAAATTCCTCATTCACAAATATATTTCAAGAATTTATTTTTTTAAAACATGACATGGTATTGAAGATTTGATTAGTTCATTCAAGTTCCTTTATATAAAAAAAGCAACTTTTTATGAATATTGCTTAGTGAAATACAATAATAATTACTAGAGCTAAATAGATTTTATTAATATTTAAAAGAACTCATTTTATATTTGATGGATTTAAATATTATATTTAAGAACTTACCTGGATTATGAACCATATAATGTACCCACAAAGGGGATTGTTGAACACCAAGATTGCGCCACTCTGTTTCCGTCATCAAGTGATTTCGGGGAACTAGCTCTGCTATGTCACTAGGCAAAATTACATGCCTAGCAAAAAGAAAACTTCATATCAAAACAAGAATGAAAACATATTTATAAGAATAACAGATGAAAATAATTCTAAGTATTAATGAGTAAAAGCAAGCAGTAGATTGACAACATATTTTAAAAATAATTTATCATTTTTCATCAAATATATTTTTTTCAAACTATCAAAATTTTACTCAGAATCAATAATTACTCATAGCATAAGAAAATAATAATTATTCAACAGGATACATTAACATAAACAGTGTCATACCTGTATTCATAGACATTATCTGTATATTTGTCAGAATATCCAATAGAATCACGTGTCATTTTCTGAGTTTGTGTAGAAGTGAATTTGAAATATCCTATGATTAAAAATACATCAAATATTAATTTTATTTAATAAATCTTCATCAAAAATTCATTACTTAAATGGATATTCAACTACCATGAATATCCAGATTTATAAGAAATAATTTAAAACAAATACCAAATAGTTCACATTTCCCCTCCAACGATTAAAAAACAACAACTAAAGTTTCTTGGGGTATTTCACAACATTTTCTGTTTGTTTGTTTTTTCACAACAAAAATGAATTAAAATTCAAAGTTCATTTTAATTCATTTTTTTAAAAAATCCTATACTTTAAAGTACATACTGTTTTGATTAGGTATTTCTCCTGTTATTAGCCGTAAGTACATTATGAAGAGATTTTAAAAGTATTTTTCTGAAGCATATAATCACTCAATAAAATCAAACCTCTGAAAGGAATATCAATAATCAGGTATTCCGACAAAGTTTCAATTAGACGGCTTAGAATTTGCCGTTGCAATCTAATACTTGTATACTTTCCCTTTTAAAACGAATGGCAAAACTTGATTTTTAATAAGTTAAAAACCGATCAGAAATATTGTTGCTAGCATCCATTTGTGTCTTTACAACCTTTTAATTTTAAAAAAATCACTTTCTTCCTCTTAAATGGTTTTAAATTAGCTGTTTTTAACTTATACATATGAGATTATATCTCTGTAAACATGCTTCATAAAAATTCATTCATATTGAATATGATTAATTCACAAAATAAACTAATATCATAGATAACACATATAAGATTAATTTTATCATATGATTTGCCTTAAAAGGTGCAAATTCATGAAACAACTCAATACACAAACAATATAATATTAGAAATAAATAAATTCATAAATACTTTACTTACCGCTCACGATAAACAAACAATTGCAACACAAAATGCAGTTATAGCTAGAGAACTTTTTACATCCGCGTAAGTTCGTGACCTCCGAAAGATCACAGTAAGTCACGGAATGGAGGAAATATTTCCGCCATACGAATATTTTGCAGACAGCGCCAAAAGTATTCACACTTCATTTCCGTTCTCCATTCAACAGATTCATTTTGAAATGAAATCCGAATCGAAGAATCGGAATCTGTGAACGGAGTTTCTGCAGGATGCAAGTTTTGTTTAAATAACTTTCGATTTCATTTTTTTTCGAATTTTTTAGTATTATTTATATTAAATTAATATTTAATCATTTTTTATCACAAAACCAAATTAATTATTCTTCCCTTGTTCCTTCTTATTCACATTTTAGGTTTGTTAGAAATAAATATACATTCCTTTAAACCGAATGACTTACTAAATTCGAAATTTTCAACAGATCTAGAATTATATTGTTAGGACCATATTTTTATTGCTTTCCTTTGTGTTATCATATTTTTTATATGTGCAAGCAAATAAACGTATAAAAAGTTTAGCCGTTATCTTATTTACTTCTAATGATTCACATAATTCAGAGTAAATAATAATACTTACACATAGCACCTTCTGTAAAAACGTTCATATTTGTTCAGATAGCCAATTTATTGGTGAATTGAAAATTCTTCTGAATTAGCTGATTAGCAATTAAGGCTGCAATCAATAATGAAACTGTTCTCCCACTATTATTGCTACTTATCAGCTAATTCTTCTAAAGAAATTGGGGAAAAAATGTTTTTAAAAACATGTAATCAAGTTCACATCAGTTAAAAGAAAGAAATATTAAATGCTTTAGATCTTCAAATAGTTTCAAACAAAACTTCAATATAACAAATTGGCTTGAAGGATGAGATATTCGAACTCGGATATATCGACTTCTTACTAGCATAACATATCTGCAATATTATTATGATATCTTCGTAGTTTTGTGCGAGTATCGAACATTTATTAGAAAATTCCTTGGCGGCAATTAACTTTTTTTAAATAAATTTGAAAATTGGAGAATTTTGTATTAGTATTTACATTAAAAAATGTCTTATTATTAGTATTATTGAAATAGAAATTTTGGGATTTTGAATAGCAATGGCTATTATTACTTCCTTAATGCAGAGAGTTAGAGGTTATAAATGTCAAAAAACTTCAGTCCCCCCTTATTTGGAACATATGGACATGACCTATTTAAACTTAAGAGTTTTAAAGTTGGAATGGAATTGAGAAATGAATTCGTAGGTGTTTTTTTATAGTAGGTACTTAAATACTTGAAAACGAAAGTGATACAAAAAATTAAGTGAAATTTCCTTAAAATTTTCAAAAAAAAAAGTGATTTGATACATTTTTTTTTATTTTTATCCAGGATAGATTTACACATTTTACTACAGAAGCAATGCACATTTTGAGAACCTTCTTTTATAATTTAGTTTTACATTTTTTAACACAATCCAGCATATGCATGATTAATTTAATTTTTTTACACTATATGATTTATATATGTGCTTTTTATTTATATATGTGTGGCACCAGCTTCATAAGCCAGATAACATATCCGATACCGAAGTCGACTTTTGGTATGGTGGTTATGTTACTCGACTACT
Source organism: Argiope argentata (assembly GCA_026289955.1). Lineage (NCBI taxonomy): Eukaryota > Metazoa > Arthropoda > Arachnida > Araneae > Araneidae > Argiope > Argiope argentata. The sequence continues at coordinate 6,332 of JAOUZG010052563.1, forward strand.
GGCCCTAGCGTCGCAGGTTTGTATCGCGAACTTCAATCGGTACATTGGTGACCTTAACAACGCAAATACCTGGAACAGTCATGGCGCCATCTACCCACAGCAAAAGCAAACAAAGCCGCTTACCGTACTTGACGCAAACAAGCAAAGCTAAGTCGTCCGACACACTTGACGCAAGCAAGCAGCAACTCGCCATAACGTTTGGTGCTATAAAAAAAATCGTTCCTCCCTCTGCCGACTCACTGGTGGGGAAGTACTGTGGCGCCAGCTTCATAAGCCAGATAGCATCTACGATACCAAAGTCGACTTTTGGTGTACTGGTAATATTACTCGGCTACTGGCCCTAGCGTCGCTGGTTCGTATCGCGACCTTCAATCGGTATATATGTATTATATATGAATGTGTGTGAGATAGAGAGACAGGAAAAAATAAAAACAATAAAACTCTTGATCGAATAGTTCTTTTTTAGAAATTTATATGACAATGCTTACAAAAGCTAAAACTACATCAATATTATTAGATGGATCTTCGGTGTTTCTTTCCTTAGTAGCACACAAATATTGTACAATAATTATCAATATTCGCAATATTGTTTAATATCTTATAATATCGCACAATATTATACAATATTATGCTACAGGATGTGCTACCTGGGTTATTTATAAATCCTAGAGTAGCAAACAAATATTGTACAATATAGATCAATTTTCGCAATATTATTAAATATTGCTTAATATCATATAATATAGCACAATATTGTACAACATTATGTTACAGAATGAGCTACCTGGGAATTGGGGGTGGGCGGAGTAGTATTTTTGTGCTTAGTTACTAGAAAATAGGCAAGGGAAGAAATTCTTGTACAGCTTTGCATCATGAGGAAGAAGAAAAAAAATATTTGGAAATTGGAAAATATAAATAATTATTTCTTTATTTTTACATTAGTATCTTCACATTAAATATTAGCCTCTTTATAGGTAGTACAAATAATTTAATTACAATAAAAAAACTTCATCTTATACTAATCAAAATAAACTTTTATATCAAGCTTATCAACAGAAGAGAAACATTAGATTTTGAGTTGGTGAAACCATAAAACTTTTTCATAACGATAAAATATTTTTTTTTAATGCAATAGTAAGGGCCGCTAACTTTGGCAACCCTTCTTGCCGAACGCGGTGGGAGATGAGTTGAAGAGCAGGAAGAAAAAAGAACTCCGAGGTAAAGACAAGTCAGTCTAAAGCGGAGTAGCGAGTGATGAGAAGTCAGTCTAAGTCTAGGACTGGCGAAGTGAGATATGAGAGGTCACTCTGAGTCTAAGACTGACTAAGTCGAAAGATGATTGGATAGTTTTGAGTGTCTTTCATATTTTTGCTTTATGTTTGGGCTGTGTTCAGTATCTACATGTAAATAAAAATTTGGAATTAAAACTGGATATGAACACTGTCTTTACCGCTCACATTAAAGAAATTTCACGCAAAAAGTGGGATAATCTTACTGTGATATTTATGGCAAATAATAACACGTAATACTAATAAGCACAGTAATTAAATCAACAAAAATAATTCTCTGAAATTCAAGGTGATATAAAAATTTATTTTATGCTATAAAATTTGTAATTCGCTGTAAAGCGCAAAGTTCTCGTTTAATTTTTAAACCATTCAATTATAAGAAGAAACTCTTCCCAAATGCGCATTTTCATTTTTGTTGTATGTTGTTACAATGGTCTGTCTGGTAAAAAAATATTTTGTCACAAAAGCCGACAGCTATTTGTAAATTTATGAGGGGAAATTTGCTTATAAAAGCATGAATAATAGCAAAACGCAGCTATAGTACTGGCATTTTATGTTGGAATTTAATGCATAAAGAAAAATAGAATACAGTCAATCTACACTAAGCTCTTAATTTCCTTGTTTTTCGTGTCTCATTTAAAGTTAATTTAGCATAAAATTTTTATTGACATTTATTTTTATGTAATCTAAAGTTTTTGTCCTAATTTTATGGCAAATAGGCAGCGAATGTATAAACGAACAGAAAAACATTATTCGGTGGATAGCAAGCGGTTGTCCAAACAGGACAACTACATGCAGTTGTATTGTATTTTTTTCCTTATTGCGCATCCTTTTGTAGAATTTTTTTTAGCGTGAAAAAATTCATCACATATCATAGATTAATTTCGACATTTTTTGCTCTTTTTGATGAGAGTTTGTGTTCTTCATTTTGCTTGCATTTATTTTCAATAATTTTCCAAATTTAAGCATGTTTACCATGTTTTATTGCACCCTGTTTCTTTGTGTAGATATCTATCATTTTACACTTATGTCCATAAATTAAGAGTCATTCAGAGTCACGCGGATATCGAACTCTAAAATAAATATATCACCCGTAATATGACTAAACATATCTACAAAAATCATATGCAAATTGCAGGAAGCCACTAAATGACACCGATATTACGTCACAATAACGAGTGGTGTATCAGGAATACAGGCAAAGAATTAAATTTTTTGCAAGCTTTTCAGTGCAATAACCGCATAGTTATGATACAAAGGACGCATTTGGATGATTTTTTACGTGATAGAATTATCGGCCGTCTGGAATGTGGGTGTACTCAGCTGGAAGTATCCGAGGAATTTGGAATTGTCCAGAGTATCATCTTCGGACTTTGACAATGACTCCAAGATTTTGGCAATGTGAGTAGAGCACAGGTCGCCAACGAGTTACAACACCGAATGACGAGCCGGTATTTGGCAGTTACTGCCAAAAGAAACAGACGGAGCACAGCACCAGCCCTGTCTCGTCAACTCTCTTCTGTCACTGGTACAACAATTTCAAGGCTAACCGTGTGCACATGCTTATGGTAGATTGGTTTATAAGCTCTTAGGTCTGTCAGATTTGTTTTACTAACTGCAATTCACTATTGCCTGCGGTTAGCCTGGAGGAGAGAACAGGCATTCTGGAAAACCGCAATAGTTGGTTTGTGTGATGTTTCCCAACGAGCCCAGATTTAGTTTGTAATCTGATTCTCTTTGGACTTTCAGATGGAGAGCGCCTGCTACCCGTTAACACCAAGAGAACTTCATTAAAAGACAACGTTACGGTGATGCAGGATTGCTCGTTGGAGGAGGAATTATTCGGGGTTCCAGAACTGACCTGCATATTCAAATTAGAACCATGCCAAGCCAAATCTATCGATACGTCATTATGGAGCCATATGTACGTTTGTTTCGGGGCGCAGGATTCGTGTTTATAGACGACAACGCCCATCCTCGCCAAACAAACATCGTAAACGAATACCTTCGATCGGAGGATATCACCCATATGGACCGACCTGCCTTCTTATCGGACTTGAATCCAGTAGAGCATATGTGGGACATGCTTAGAGGAGTTGAGCCCAACAAATATCTCCTACATGTCTACCGGAACTTTTGAGAGCAATGCTTAATGAGTGGTGTAATATTCAACAAAATCAGATGGATAGTTTAACATTCAGTATGCCTAAGCATTGTATGGACAGTATTGCATCGTCTGGGAGACATGCTATGTATTAACCATCATTCCAACCATGTAATATTTTGTAAATAAGTTTTTTCTTTTTGTAATGTTCCAGGGAACAAAAAATCGCAATTTTTATTAATATCAAACATATAGCATCTTTTTTGCTCGTTACCTTTTATTTAATAAATAGGCTTTACTAATGTTTTGCTTCTGAATCTTTCATTTTTCTGAATTTGCATTATCCTTAATTTATGGACAGAAGTGTAGTGCGATTCATAATAAAAAAGAAAAATTCCGGGAAGCCAAAACAGCAATTTATAGCCAAACACGGAATCCCAAATTTATCTTATGAAATTAAGGCAAACACAAATCCGTCCTTTTCTGCGACTGCGCTTCTTGATGTCCGTCTTATAACTGGCCGAGTGAAAACCCGGCATTAAACATATAGGTTCTTCATAATAAAGAAACAAATCATTGCTAATTTCTAAAACTAAATAGTTTCAATTAAAAATTATTTAAAATTTTGTAGTTTTTCGGAAATATTTTCTAAAACTGTTGCTTCAAAAAGTATCTTAGGTCAATTTAAAAATAATTTAGTTGTATATTTTTAACAATAATTTAAAATATTTTTGCATTATTATTAAATATGCAGCTCATTGTAGCAATTCAAGCTACACACACACAAAAGCAGCAGCTTTTTTTTTTTTTAAACATTTATATTGATTAGATTTGAAATAAGATATTTACTTACCCTT
>JAOUZG010052569.1:0-10814 GCA_026289955.1 Argiope argentata
CTAATTTTTGCATGCATATAACTTTGTATACAACATATTATTTTTTTTACAACTCAATTATAATTTCACTTTGTATGCAAGAAATTGTAGTTTGGTTTTGATGTAAAATTATTTCTTTATCCAATAATGCATGCAATATTTTTTTGAATAACTAATTTAAAGGAATATCAATGTGATTTTAATCAATTTGGAGTACGAATACATCTTAGGATATTTAAATTCTGTTTATACTTTTAATTTTAATTGTTTATTTCTTCTGGAATCAAATTTATAATATTAACTGAAATAAAATTCATGAGTATAGTTATATGAGCAAAAGTGAAATTTTTATTTCTCTAGCAATATGAGAAAGAGAATACTCTCATTGTGCTCCAGATTTTGGAATAAAGAATTCTGTCTATTTCTTTCCTTTTAATGAAAGAGACCTCCCGAAGATTGAAACAAAGAGGAGTTCTTTGACTGTTTGAAATTACGCCGGCCGTAAAATATCACAGAGTCTTTAAATGGTCGATTTTCTGATTGGTTGGAAATGAGTTTCGCTAATGTAAGAGTTTTAGGTGTTCGTGTGGGAACTAAAAAAAATCAGACTTTATTGCTTAGTCCGTTGTATTCTTTCAAAGGTATTTAAGTTTGAAAACTTATATAATTTATTTGTTTGTTTAAGAAGATCAATAAAAAAAAGGAGTTTGATCAGCCATGTACAGATTAATCCATTGTGATATAAAGGAATTGTACTTACGTATTATACCGTCAAACTTTATCGCCAAATTTGAAGTCGTCACCAATAAGTTGCTAAACTGCCAATTATGGCAATCCAGCAACGGTGTAATCCGTTGATCTTTATCGCCAAATTTAAATCCGTCGCCAATGAGTTATTATATCGTTGGCAATCTTTGGCGAAGACGGTATAATACGTAAGTACCATTGTTAAGGTGTTAATGATATAATAATGAAATATATTCCAAATAATACGATGATGAAATGCATGCACATAAATATGGGCCAAAATTTACAGTACTAAAATGAAAAGATGTTAATTAGATGTTAATAGAACAAAATTATGTTATTTTCATCTTTCTCAAAAGAAATTATATAGCATTCATACTTCTAGTTTGTCGATTTACCACGGTATGCGTAATGTAATAGTTTAAAGTGTGCACCACCTCCTTGTAGATAGTGTTCATATTGTGCATGCATATTCCCAAATATATCCCGAAACAAATGTTGCTGTAGACTTTTGCAAAAAGAGATGATTTTTCTCACTTAAGGCAGGCGGAGTTCTTGGTGGTTCTTCATAGTTGAACACGATCTCCTTCATCATTTCCAATAAATAGGTATCAGATTGTGTAACATCGGGTAAATGGGCTGGGTTTGGGAAGTATGAATTATTCGTCGAAACGCATATGAAATTATTCGTCCTTGAAATTTTCCTCCAGCATGGATTGACATACTAGAACGATATGCATGGTTGTCCTGTTCTATTAATACTGTGGGGGTATGGATATATTATAAATACTTTAAAGAAGGATTTGTTGATTATGCACAAACCAATGCAATAGTAGGAGTGGTTTCATGAATTTTATCAACAATTCGTACTGATTTTTCGAAATACCCATCACAAACTAACAATATTTGTTGCATTCTAATATGTAAACGTTTCAAGAAAAGTGTTTTTAAAACATTATTAATAAGTCAGATGCGGATTGCCTTAGGCCCGGAATCCCAAAGTTAAAGTTTGTAGCCGGGTAATATAAACATTAGACCAAAAGTGCACTTTTAATCCAAAGCAAGTTATTTGGCTTATGAAGCTTTCACCACATACTCTCCTTCCAGTGAGTCGGCGTGGAGACAAACGATACATTTGCGCCAAGCGTATAGCTAGCGTGTTTGAGTTGGTGATGATGCTGGGTGTTATATTTAATGTGCCAGGCGACTTTTGCTGCCGGAAGAAGGAGCCACAAACAGCTGTTCGAGGGTAGCTTATGCAAGGACGTGGGTCACCATTAAGGCAAATGCGGATTTTGTCTAGAATCGAACTCCCAACGCTAAGGTTTGTAGTCGAGTAACAAAATCATTAGGCAAAAGACGATGTTCTCAAGATATATTATCATTGAAAAAGGTAATTGCGTTTGAACATACAGTTTCTTTAAAAACTGCAAGTTAAAAGAAATAATATTCTGGAAAAGTCATTTTTTTATTTTTTAAAGCATTTGTTCTTTTTTCTTCAGTTTATAAAAGGCATATAGTAAATGCTATAAAGAAAAGTTCAATAATTATGTAAAAAATAAAAAAATGACCTTTTTTATCGATTTATGTGAACTTTGTAGCATGGGTTTTGAGGAAATTTAAAGCATTCATTTTCTAGTATAAAAATCAGCCTGTATATTCAGTAGATATTTCTCTTGGTATAATAATATATTTTAGCAATTTTTCATAATACATTATCAATATAAGAAATAATTATGTTTAAACATGCATAACAGATTAAGTTGCAGTAAAATTTCATCGAGAAAATATTTTTATCCTCATTAATAAAATCATCTGCTTCATTCAAAAGTCTGTGGAGGTTTACTTTTTAAGGGAATTTTATATTAGATGATTTTTCGAGGATCAAGATTTAGAGCCATCTACTAAGCCTTTTATAATACTGGCACTCTAAAAGAGAGTAAGTTATGAAAAGAAATAGTTAAGGTATTAAAAAAGCCAAACTGGTTAAACCATTTTGTTTCTGCTGTAACCGATTGAAAAAGTACACGCGTAATGAAGGTCAATCATTCGGTTAAATAAATGTTAATTAATTGAAATATCAATTTTCAACAATGTATTTCATTTTCACGTTAACATTTAAGGTACTTACGTATTATACCGTCCAACCTTTTTGCCAAATTTGAAGTCGTCTCCAATGTATTGCTGTACCGCCAATTATGGTAATCCGGCATTGATGTAATCCGTTGATCTTTATCGCCAAAATTAAATCCGTCGACAATGAGTTACTAAACCATTGGCGATAGTTGGCGAAGCCAGGATAATAAGTAAGTACCAAATTTAATATCATTTAATGATCAAACAGAGGATTTTCATCCATTGCTGAAAGTAAATAATGAAATAATAATTTTCATACAAAGATCAAGTAATGTTAAAAGACGAGTCAGGCTACATCGCGGCCCAAGAGATGAAGCAGGAAAAATTATATCGCCTTCAATTATTTTAATTGGGATTTTTATACAGATTTTTTTCTCACTTGTTGACTTAGAAAAGGAAAATTTATGTATCTTTAAAAGAATGTTGAAAGCATTTATAGATTTTTCTCCTTTTCTCTGAGTATGAGAAACGCAAGTCATCAATTTTCTAGAGCGCTTGTAGAATTAATCACATAAAAAGTAGGAATCAGAACAGGAGATTTGAGAACATTTTAGAATAAAGTTGATATAGGCTAATTTCAAAATAAAATATGGAAATTAATTACGTTCTAATTAATGTTTCAAATATCATTACCTGCTTTGTCATCGTTTCTGAAATTTTTTGGTTATGATTGTTTTTTCAATAATAGTTAAAACCATATATTATAATGTATTTATAACAATGAGTTTCCTTAATAGCTGAAACAGGAAAGAATTGTTAACTTTTCATTGTTTTTTTAGAATTGTAAATAGCTCGTTCTGTCTCCCTTTAGTCAGTGTTTCACTGTAAGAAAGTGTTTAAACAATAAAATAAGATAAATAATTGCGTTTTATTTAGATGAGTTCTCTTCACTAAGTTACACTGAAAAGAATGCTTATAAATTTAATAATGAACTGCCATTTTTTGACTTCAGCAATGCGTATGTGAAAAGTAATTCTAAAACTGAGGAACTAATATAAAACAAATAATCAAACTGATCAGGTCTGAAAAAAAATCTATCCAATGAAAGTAAAAAGAATGACATTACCTTAATACAACAGGTTTTATACAATTTATCTGAATCTTGGGGAAGTGGAAATTAAGGATTCTGCATCATCATTGGCCACTGGTGTACCTGCAGTCAAAATCGCAAGTTATTTTTTATTTATATTTATTTAATTTCATACAATATAATATTGAATAGGATCTGTAAAAAAATAATTTTACAGTTTCAATGAACTTCCCTTTGAAATTAAATAAGATTATCTAAAATATTGGGTGCGAAAGTTAAACTTTTCTAGTATTACTAAATGTACAAATATTATGAGGCATAAGTTTTTTTAGCCATTCTTAGAAATGTCTTGGCAAAACTGGGGAAATGATATAGTCTTACTAAGCTATATCCATCGCATTCCAGGTAGCACAGAATGTTATACAGTATTGTACTATATTATATTAATCAATATTTAACAATATTAGTCAGTATTGTGAATATTATTAATGATGCTGTCCAATATACGTGTACGCGAATTTTTCTGATGGAGACCATGTCTTTAATATCACAACCCTGTTAAAATCGAAATTATCTGGTTCATCCATCTTTAAAAGATTTGGTACTGAATATTCAATTTATCTTCATCTTCTACATTGTACAAATATTAAACAGCGCTCCTTCCGATTCCCAGCATTGGCTACTTACGTATTATACCGTCTTCGCCAACGATCGCCAATTGTTTAGTAACTCATTGGTGATGGTTTTAAATTTGGCGATAAAGATCAAAGGATTACAACACTGCCGGTGGTTTAGCAACTCTTTGGCGACGACTTCAAATTTGGCGATCAAGTTGGACGGTATAATACGTAAGCACAGAAAAATGGAAATAAATCCGATATTAAATATTTAATAAAACATTAGAAAGGTCCTTATTTTCTTAGAAATAGCATTATTTTTTATATAGAATATACAAACAAACATATGTTTAATGTTTAACAGAAAGCAGAAATACCGTGTGTCCCAAAAGTTCCCGTACTCCAAATTAAAAAAGATCATTTTCCATGATTTTTTTTCAAGCATATTAAATTTTGCTATGAGAGTAATGAAACCATAGACATGCTTGAAGCTTTTTTCTTAGATCGACTTATCTCAAAAATTCGTGGCCAACTCGATCCCCTGATCTGACCATCCCGAACTTTTTTTTGTGGGGATATTTAAAGGACAAAATTTATGAAGGTGATCCTCAAACATAGATGATTTGAAAATTGCAATTACCCAAAGGATACAAGAAATCACTCCTAGCATGTTGAAACGCGTTTCGAAAAACTTGCGCAAACGAGTTCAGCTTTGTCTCCAAGAAAGGGGTTTACATTTTGAACATTTATTATAAATGTAAGTTCAGTATTTTTTCCTTAGTTATGTTAAAAGTGGTTTTTATCATTGGCCTAAAAATAATTCTTTTTAAACCCATTGTTTTTGTAAAATAAATTCACAAATCATCAGTACGGGAACTTTTTGGAACCCTGCATTTTCTAAGAATTTAATCTGAAAAAAATTGAATAATTGATCTTCATGAAAATGATTTTAGCTCAATAATATTCCGAAGCATTCACAGAAAAAAAAAATAAGTTGATCTTTTAATTAATTAAAATTATGTTAATGATTTTGAAAAAAGTCCAAAGGCCACCAAGATATATAAATAAATGAAACATTTTGTAACTATAGGTGAAATGATCTGGCAGGGTAGAAAAAGTATATATACATACATTCATCTTTATGAATAATATTATCCCATATGACGACCAATTGGTTCGCAAAGAATTTTGGTTGAAGTTAATTTCAATCAAATCTCTTAAAATTCAGTTTCCATTATTTCTTCAATAAGTTAAGCAAAATTCATTTTTGCTTGATACTTTCAAAAGTTATTGTAAAGAAACGCCAAAAAAAAGATTTGACTAATATTGCAGTTACAGCTTCAACATAAATCGTTTCATATGCCACATTTTGTAGCTATTGTTCAAACTTTATCCTGTTTAGCGCAAATACACATTATTAACAGAAAAATTTACATATACAGGTTCCACTTTGATTAACTTAAAGTAAATGTAGTCAAATGTAACCATATCAACTTAAATAGTAGCACTTGTTGTAAATTACCTTAATGCAACTTTAAGGTTAAATAATTCTAATGGTTTAATTTTAAGGTATGTTATTTTATTTAAAAAATTATAATTAATTTGTGCTTGAAATTTATAGCGCACTAGTAGCAATTTAAATGTAGTCTTCATATAATGAATTCAAGATTTGAAGAATTATTCAAAACATCATATTTATCTTTACTTATAATAAAGCACAATGTGTGTGTGTGTCTGTTGGTGATGTACAGGCCAGACCGTTCGACGCACAGCTACCAAATTTGGTATATGTATACCTTGGATTCCGGGAATGTGCACCTCAGAGCCCTTTTTTGAATTTTTAATTAAAATTTTAATTAATTAAAAAATAAGCCAAATTTTGACGTTTTTTCGCTATAACGTCCGAAAATATTACAGCACAAAATTGATTTTTGCATCAAATCAAAGCTCAAAAAATTAGCTTTTCAATAATACTAATGTTTTGATCCATATATTAAAACTCTATTTTTAATTAATTTTTAAACATTTAATTTAAGAGTATTCTTTTCAACAATTTATTTTGAAAAAAATAAAAATAAACATTTATCTTCTCGAGGATCAAAAAAAAATCAGCTTTTAATAAAATGTTGCCATGACATTTTCAGAAGTTCTGATTTTAAAAAAAGTTAATTACTACCAAAAATAAAACAGAAAAATATAGTTTTCATCACGTGATTATATGAAATGAAATAAATAGGAAATATGATATTTTTTAAGCAATAAATGCAAGAGAAAATTTTTCTTGATCGTTTGCAATATCAAAATTATTAATTCAATTGAAGAATTAAAGTAAATAAAAATACAAAGTAAAAATATATTACAAAATTGCGACAGTTAAAACTGAAAAAGAATTTTTAGAAAATCACCAAACGATAATTTTCTGAGAGCGAGATTAATTATTTAAAAGTAAGAAATCTTAAACGAACTTTGAAAATGACGTCATTTCAAAGAAACGACGAACAAAAAGCAATTGATAATTAGTAGTAAAATAATTTTGCATTCTTTTTTTTTAATTTTTAAAACAAAAAGACATGTTTTGAATTATTACTGTTACTTATGTGAAGATATTTTGTGCAAATCAAAGAATTCGCCTTCGTGGTAGTAATTTATCTTCGCATTTTAATGAATCCTGCGAAATAAAAACGCAACTGCTTTCATCGAAGCATACGTAATATTAAAGCTATACTGGTAAAAGTAGGTCAGCTATTTCAAAACGCTTCTTTCAAACAAACAAGCAAACTTTCAGCTATCTTCTTTCAAACAAGCATACGTAACAATTAACAATGCACAATTTGTAAAGGCATATAAAACTATTTTTACCCGCATATTTCAGAGACATCAAAACTTTTTAACCAAAACAATATCATGTTCTCTCACGAGAAAAAATAAGTCAACCATCATTCCAAATTAAACATATAAGAATGTCATTTTCGGTACGTGTCTGTATAAAATGAAACATGAAATTTTTGGAAAATAAATGGATGGAAACGTTTTCTATGATATTTTATATCATACTATATTACTATACATATATTACTTATCATACTGTACATATATTTTTCTATACATATATTACAAATCCAATTAAACAGTTTTATTTAAGGCAAATATGGCTTAACATCTACAAGGCATCTTCTGTAATCGGAGCCCAACATCTAATTTCTTGATTTTTTGGGGAGAGACATAAATCTCTTAACAATTGGTCTAAGTGAAATTTATAATTAGTAGATAGAGGGAAAAATGCTGATGAATTAATTTTTTTTTCATATATTATTTGCTCTGTGAATCATATTTAACAAAATATTCTTGAGACAATAAGTCCTTAAAATAAAAAGACTGGCACTCCAATCAACTAAATCAATCATCAAAGCTGATCGATCTATGAACATTTCAATATAACTATTCGATAAAAACTGGCGATTTTAGATCACTTTATCAAGATATCAAAGAAGCCAATCAGAGTTACTCTAGAATAATTGGTTTAGATTATGATAATGATGATTGTTCTAAACTTGCAATCTTCAGTACTGAATAAATCAGCCAGATTTGAAGATGATAGAAATGTTTATTCATTTATTTAGAAGTTGAAATATTAAGAATATTTTACAAATATGAATCTATAAGACCAAAGTAATTTAAACCATAATTTTTTTATATATGTTTATAAACCTAAAAATATGTTATTATTCAGTTCATTTATATACATCTAAAAATAAAATTAAAAACTGAAGGTTTCAATTAACCTGTGAAATTTTTGCTGAATAATTCCTTGAGATCTTATAAATTATTAAAAAAATTACAATGTTTTAATTTCTGTATTGAACATAAACTTCAATGCCAGACTACTTTCTTTTCAGTTCGTAGTTTTATTTAAAGGCGTGCTTGGATTGAGTAAAAATTTCTTTATATTAAGTGCACTTCCATCATTTCCACTTTAATTTAAAACTGAATTTTACGTGCACTGATAGAAAAACAGAGATATATGTGGAGTTCAAAGATAGGAATGCTTAAGACCTACAATACATAATAGTATAAGTGAAGTACATGATTATCGAAATTTGAAGCTTAAAAATATTTTGCTGAAAAAATTATTATGAACCAAGTTATGTAAAAAAAATTGATTTAACCCTTTAGACGGCATTAATATTGGCGAACCGACTGGTTGCCAAAGGCGGCTAGTATTCTATAAAAATGCGTTATATGTTTACAAAATTTACAATGCAAAAATATGTCTCCTAAAAATCAGTAAATCATCTTTGTGCACATAACTCACATAAATAGTAGCACTTGTTGTAAATTACCTTAACGCAATTTTAAATAATTCTATTAATTTCATTTTTTAAATTATATTTTATGAAATTATTATTATTCTCGATATAATAAGCCACAAAAAAAGACATCGTTGTATAATTCCAGAATTAATCTCGTAAATGAATACATTTCGGTATTTTTCCGGGTACAAGACAACGATCGCCAGCGGTTTAGTAACTTTTTGGCCAGAGATTTAATGTTGGCGATAAAGATCAACGGATTAAACCATTGCCGGATTGCCATAATTGGCAGTTTAGCAACTCATTTGCGTTCACTTCAAATTTGGCAATATAGTAGGACGGTATAATACGCAAGTACCCTGTACTAGTAAGGTACCAGGCATCCTGAAATCATGATTTAGCGGAAATAGCCAATATAGCTATTAGATAATCGCTTCCAAACATGGGCGTTAAAAATGTTATCAAAATCCACATGACATCAGTTGTCGCTAAGTATTACTTAGGTGCTATGTATTGGAGATGGAAGACAAATATTTCCATCGGATTTTGGTGCGTTAGAGTCGAGCACGGAGTTACATGAACATTGATTTTTACTATCTAAAACGTGTGAAGGTTAAAAATTCAAGTATTCAATTTATAAAAATAAAGCAAAAAAAAAATCTTTAATATACAAGAGAAAACCAAAAATATAGATGGAGCATTTGGCATTAATAAAAATTCTGAAATATCCTTAAAAAGAGATAGTTAAAATTTCTTAGAAAGCTGAGTAGCAAAAATAATTTAAAAATTCTTCATTTGGGGAAAATTAAGAGTATACCGACTAGAACATCTTTGATAGATGTAAAGATTTCTAATAGCCAATGATTTTTTTTTATTAAATATAAGACTAACTTATTTTTTAATTCCATGAAGCATTTCTAATTCTCTCTTGCACAGTAAGTCATTGCTTTAAGTGAGAATACAAAAGTCTATTTCCCTGAGTTATTTCAGAAGAACTATTGATATTTACATATTAAACCATCGACATCAATGGTTTAGTAATTCATTGGCGACAGATTCAAATTTGGCGATAAATGATCGATGCTATCTAAACCAACAAAATGGCGGATGACAGTTAAGGTTTGAACAATTTTTTTAAATAACAGTTTTTTGCCATAATTGGAGGTTTAACAACTCATTGACGACGCCTTCAAAATCGGCGATAAAGATCGACGGTATAATAATCAAACTATTTTCATTTACAAATATTTAAGTAAAGAAAAAATAATATAATCAATCACTTTTAGGGTGTTTTAATAAAGAAAAAACGTTTTGGTGTAAAATAATCTCGGTGTGGTTACTTTTCTGTTAGCAGGATGCCAGCAAAAAATTGCCAAATAATGTAGAATTCCGCCAAATTTCTTTGGCGACATTTTGTTGGCGCCAGGTTAGTGGAAAAGTACCTCAATGAGTTGATACAAAATAGCATTTTCTTTCTATTTAGATTTTTTATTCGTATTACAAAAGCACACAAAGCATATTTTGTCAACAGAAGCATATATTTTATCAATAAAACATCCACGTAAATATTTTTAAAATTCATTAACCCTCCAGACGGCGACGTTCAGATTGCTCTACGTACCGAAAGCGGCGCGTCTGAATAACAGGTCTGTTCTGAAAAGTGTCAGGGTTTGGACAAACGGATTGCTTTTCCCTTTTGCGTGTAGTTCAGCACCACAGGGGGTAGGCTGATTAGCGGATATCATGTTGTGAGTGACAGCTGTTATCTTATCGCAGTCTTTTCATTTCGAAGAGCATGTTTCTTTTGGTCGATCGAAAGGACATTGATTGTGTTTTAGCGGATTTTTTATTTTTTCATGAAACACTACATAAAATTTACTTTAGAAATAAATTATTGTATGTTTAATATGATAGGAATATGATTTTTAGGAATTGAAAGTGTTCGTCTTATATATATATATATATATATATATATATATATATATATATATATAT
>JAOUZG010052569.1:10824-25813 GCA_026289955.1 Argiope argentata
ATATATATATATATATATATATATATATATATATATATATATATATAATGTTATACGTTTCTCAAAATTTTTAATCCCATTGTAATGTGAAATTATTTTTCGAAATTACATAGAAGTGATTTAATTCTTGAAAAAAAAAAATCCTCTCAACGTATTTCCAAGGTTTTTCAATATTCTAAAATGCACTTTTAAAATATTAATTGCCATAAGTAATGCCAAGTTATTAATTGGATTAATCAGTATTCAGAGAAACAATTGTGCAATTAAGGAATTTCTTACAATATTTCAATTTCTGAGATACTTTGGTATTTATCAGCATGATTAAAATTTTGAAATTAAATATGTTTTACAATAACTCAATAATGCTGAAATAACTGGACTGTGGAAATGAAGTGCCTTATGACAACAATTAAAAGTAATTGCCAAAATATTTCTTTGTATTATTCATGATACAATCAAATTTGGCCTAGAAAAATGACTTAAATTATCCAGTTTATTTAGGCTTATAATTAACCATTTGGCACTTGAATTTTTTGGATATTTCTAAAGAAATATCCTACAGAACAAGAACCATTTTAAAATGAATTACAATAAAAAAAATCAGCTTAAATAGTTCGAGTTAGAGTCAAAGCTCTCACAATCTTGCAATCGGATAACGACATTCCCTAGGGTCAGAGAATTATTAAATATTATTAAATTCTGAATTTAAAAGCTTTTCAAATGCAACTGCATTGATTTTTTATGCATATTTCTTCCTAGCTGAGATTGGCGCCCAAAATATTTTCCGAGGTTGCTGGTCAATACAAAATTTTAAATTAAATGGTTTCTTCAGCAAAACATCTTGACATTTTAAATTTCGATAGTCATATAACTCATACTGTTTCAGACTCCATGCTCCATTCTGTAGAATAAAATTTGTTTATTAGAAAATCCTTAATTTAAAACGGGAGTGAATAAACTACAATTAATGCAAAACCTTTTTCCTTGAATGCCATAAGGCTTAATAAATTTCTAAATATAGATAACAGAACCATTTAGCAACAAAGTTTTATATGTACTACTAGATATTTCTTTTTAATTTTTTAAATATTTGAGATTATATATTATATGTCAGATTATCTACCATATTTGTCTGTTCGTATTATTGATTATATCTTCAGAGCAGACAATTTAAAATAGAATCATTAAAAACAGCAACTATCACGCTGGACAATGGAAATCATTTCTTTAAAATTTTAATCTAACCTTTCTAAGGGCATGAGTATCACGCTCATCACCAAATTCAATAATCTTTGAATAAAGTTATACAAACTAGCACAAATTCTTAAGAATGTTTCAGTCAGACAAAAACTTAGAGGTTTCATTTGCTTACCTAAAATAAAAGGATGTGTCTTGATTTTTTTATTAATTATTAATTGAAAAAAGAAATTAATAAATCAGATTAAATTTAATTTAATAAGTAAATTAATTTTTTTACGCCAGTCTTAATTAAAAAAACTCTTTTTCTAAATAAATAAAAAATATTAAATTTTTACAATTCATTCGAAAATATCACTATAGAAAAAAGTTTGGTACTTTAATTACGAACTCAAAATTTTCTTATTCAATGGTACGAATTTTTTTGCCGTATAATTTTATTTACTAAAATTCAAATAAACCATATAGCTGAAGCGAATAAGACACAAAAAGTTCAAGATAATTTTATCTCAAAGAATGATTTTTTTGCTGATGCATTCAAATGTATAAATAAAATTGAGCATTGTATACATTGTGTTGTAGCAATTTCACCTTTTATAGTGGATAAATGTTAAAATTCTATGTATTTTTTGATTATTTCATCCAGAGGTGTACATTCCCAGTTCCAAATTATAAACGTATAAAATGTGTTCGCCCCAGGTCAAACAATTTGATCTGGAGATCGCCAATATTAATATTCATCTTCACTATCAGTGAATATATGCACTAGTATTATAATAATAGTTGTGAGGTGTCTACTTCTGATATCCTTAGCACACAAGCCGTATTTTAAAAAAATGAAAACGTGAAGCTAAAGATTAATATTTTGACTCGTAAAGAATTTCAAATTACTTGAAATGTGAGTATTTCCAAATTTTTCTTATTCCAGTGATCAAAAATAACTTGTTTTAGTGTTACACTTTTTTAGCATATTGGAATAATTTTTGTCATGATGTTCGCGTATTTTTGAGTATTTTAATTGTTGCTGAATTGTTTTTATTTTGAATGTTTTCAAGAGGGATATTGTATAAATATCGTTTTGTTTTAACATTTCTGATAACTTTTTACAATGAAACAATGCTTAGGAAATGCTTACTCAGTGAGGGGCTTTGGGAAAAACTATTAACGATTTTTAAATTAAAGTTTTTTTTATAAATCATCTTTACATTTACTATTCTGGGCATTGAATACGATAAGGTTTCCATTTCCAAAAAAATAGTGAATTATTCTTTCCGGTTCTCTTCTTCAAGACTTGTTGAAGATCATATGAAACATCTGTGATTTTAACATCTGCGGTGGAAATAACATCTGTGGTTTTTATCATTTACGACGTACTTTATGGTAAAACGTTAGGGAGCAATCAATCTGACGCTCTTCTGATAATTTTTCTTGATAAGCCAATTTAAATCTAATTAGTTCTCAAACCTTTCGGAATCTAAACGACTCCATTTCCTTTTCCTTTCCATTTTTTTTAACCTTAAGCGAAATAATAATTATTTTTAAGGTTTCTAATCGTGGGAACAAATATGAAGAACCCATGAGAAAATTTTAAGTGCTTGACTTCGACACACGATTTCAAAGCATGTGATAGCTTTCCCATTTGCATGCCATATGATTGATGTACAAGAAAGCGTATTGGATGGCAATAAAAACATTAGGGGAAGAATGGAATATCGATATAGGGGCTCTATATAAGTAAGACCAGATAAGTTCACAGCCTATTTATTCTGCAGATAGTTGAGATAGTGAAGCTACAAGCTTGCTCATATATTTGAATTTTTTTTCCTTTCAAATCCTATCGAGCAACCTGTGTGGAGTACCTAGTCAGCTAGGTAGGAAACTAGGTCGATAGAGTAGAAAAGTTATATTTCAGCCTACATTATATTTAATGACGCATTTTAAAGAGGGTCTAATTTAATTTGCTGTTACTTGACAAATTTCAGTATTTCTTAAAATATTTCATAGTTTTTGTTTTATCTACTAACTTATAAATGGATTCTGAAGAATATTCCGATTCTGATTCATCGTATTTGGATATTTCTTCTGAGAGTGATGAAGATGTATCATTAGATGATGCAAGAGACTGGTGTCGTCTGGAAGAAGACAACCTTGGACCTTCTCCCCCAATATTTCCATTTACTGGGAATCCCGGAATAAAAGTTCAGATTCACAGTTCTTCACCTTTGGAACTTTTTGGAATCTTATTTTGATGATGATATCATCAGTTATATAGCGAGTGAAATAAATCGTTTTGCAGAGAGTTTCATTGAAACAAATGAATTAACACCCAGTTCAAGATTACACGGATGGAAAGATACGGATACCAGCGAAATAAGAGTGTTCCTTGCTTTATTGATCCTCCAAGGAATCATTCAAAAGCCGATTCAAAAGTTATATTGGTCTCAATATCCGTTCCTTTATACACCAGTTTTTGGTCAAATAATGTCCGAAAGAAGGTTTGCTTTGCTTATGAAGTTCTTGCACTTCACAAATAATGCAACAATAGATACAAACAATCATCCTAAACCTGGACTTCGAAAAATATATGAAGTATATGAAGCATTAAACAGAAAATTTAAATCTTCATATATTCCCGAGTGTGAAGTGTCTGTCGATGAATCAATGCTATTATATAAGGGCCGGTTGGCCTTTAAGCAATATCTGCCGAAGAAAAAGTCCAAATTTGGATAAAATTTTACCAATTATGTGAATCAAGTACAGGCTACATCTGGAATAACTTGATATACACAGGAAAAGACATGCCTCTATGGAAAAACGCCTATAAATATTCTGCAAACACTAACATAGTTATGACTCTGATGGAAAATCTTCTGAGTAAAGGTTACTGTGTCTCTTTAGACAATTTTTATACTTCTCCTGAACGCGCAGAGATCTTGATAGCTAATAAAACAGACATTTATGGAACTTTAAGATCATATAGACGTGGTATCCCACAAGAAATAAAGGACAGAAATATTAAAAAGGGAGAGATCATTGGCTTTCAGAAAGGAAAAATGTGCATTTTAAAATATATGGATAAGAAGCCAATTCATATGCTTAGCACAATTCACACAATTAATTTTGTTGAGCAGTGCAAAAGGATGAAGAAAAGTAATGGCGACATTGAAGAAATTATTTCTAAAACGCCTAAGATTATAATCGAACGATGGGAGGAGTGGATATGGCTGATCAATGTTTGTCATATTATCCAACAGCTCGGAATCAACAAAAGAAATATTACAAGAAGATTTTCAGGCAGTTATTAAACCAGAGCTTATGGAATTCATATGTTCTCTTTAAAAAATGTGGAGGTAAAATGACACATCTAGAATTTAGATTAAATCTAATAGAAAGCTTATTTCAAAAGTATGGAGATAAGAAAAATTTGCAACTTCTTGTATCTGACCGCCTCACTGGACACCACTTTCCTTCACACATTGAAGCGACAGGTAAAAAGAAAAGCTTGTCAAGAGTGTGTATTGTGTGTAGCAAAAGATTTGATGATAAAGGCCGTCGTGTTAGGAAAGAAACTAGGTTTCAGTGCAAACAATGCAAAGTTGCACTATGTATCACACCATGTTTTGAAAGATATCATACTGTGTTTGATTATTGAGATTTACACTTCTAAATCACATTATTGATTATATTCCTATTTTTTATTATACTCTGCTTTTATTGTTATTATTCTACTCAATCCCATTTTACATTTTTAAGAAAAAAATTAAAATGTTTGTATATAAGTTTTTCAGGATTTATGCTTACAAATTTTTATTTGACATATTGCAATTACATTTTTTTGTATCTGCTCATTTCGTTATTTCAAGAATAAACAAGATGAGCTTGATTTTGATTTTATAAGTCTTTCTCCTATAAAAAAAATCAGAACCTTTTATGATCATTAAATGCATTAATATTTTTGTTATATATTCTGCGTTTTGCATCTATTTATATTTTATCATTTTATCATATTTTTATAATGCTATATTTATCGCAATCACTAGAAAAACATTTATTGTATTTCAACATTTTTGTATTTCGTATCAGTCATCTACATTAATTATATCATTTCTTCAAAGAGAGGAGGTCACAAAGGTTCATAGGGTGAACAATTTTTCGTAGTTTTTCTATGAAGTAAATTTACTTCCTGTTTTGTCATCAAATTAAATGAATCTATTCTTCTTTACAATTTCATAAAAGTAAGATAAAGATTAATTTCATGGCACAGTTCTAAAAATAACACTCATATAATTCTACTATATTAAAAATTACAATGCTTATATGAGAATAAACATGATTTTATTTGCTACACATGTTACTGAAAAATAAAGAGAATGTTTATACTGTAAAACTTCCTTTAAATTTTTATGAAGTTTTAAGATTCTATATTCCAATAATCTAAAGAATTTTTGTAACAACATTTTCAGTCTTAAATTTGGAGCAAATATTTACAGAACGTTGAAAAAATGTTTCTAGGTACATGATTGATTTTTGAAGCGATTAATTTTTTTTATTTAAGTAATTAATAATGTCAAGCGGAATCAAACATATTTTAGTTTCAAGTAAAAATCCCCATATTAAAAACCTGTTGTAACAGCACAATTAGAAGTTTTACTATAAACTGCTGATAAAAGTAGCATGCCAATGAAGATGCGCATATAACTAAACATATATTTTGAAAATATTCTCAAATGTATTTGTAAAAATAGTTTTGGCTAGTGAGAAGTTTTTGATTACGCGTTCATATTCTTTCTATATTAAGAGCATTATTATTCAAATTTCCTACAGTATTTAAACAAATGTTCAAAGGCCAGTACTTAGATTTTCAATAACGCAACAAAAACAATTCCTAAAGTCTATATTCATTATGGAATTAATAAATTCCAAAAAATCTGTAGTGAAGAAAGCTAACCAAATTCTTTAATTAGTAATTATCAAAAGTTTACTCTTAAAGCTATTGTGATAAGATATATAATGTTATTAGTAAAATACAATTTTATTTTTCAACAAACTCAAAAAAGACAATATATATTAGCTACAATAAAAATTTAAAGTTGTGAAAATAAGTAAAAAAATTAAATCCGAATGGTAGAAAAAAGATGTATTAGTTTTATATACACCAACAAATATAGATAAAATACCTCGCTTGCGTTTATTTGTTTGGGAAAAAGAAGAAAAAAACATACAGATTTTTTAAATTAAGTTTTTGAATTTTTATATTCAAATTCAGAATATTTAAAAACCTTAGCCTTAATTAACAATAATTAGTTACATCTTTAAAGCTTTGGTAAACTAAACGAGAATTTTAATTTCTTCATTTGGTATTTTAGGAGATAAAAACTAACAAACTTGATAAATAAATTAAAATCATATCTGGTGAACTCAAACTTTACAATTAAACTTACTATACTTTACTATAAAAGAAAAAATTGTCAAATTTTTATTTTATATTTATTTTTTAGATTAACTATTGTTTCACGCTAGAAAGTTTTAAAATCTTATGGATCAATTTATTAATAATAATACGTATATATGTTCATTTTCATATTAAAAGTAGGTTAATTTTCATTCATTAGATTTTACTACCCTTATTTAAAACTCAATGGGGATTCGCATTTATTCTCAAAATCTCAAAATAAACGTCTGAAAACGTAAACAAAATTTTAAAATGCTTAAAGAACATGACCAGGAAGACAACATTCATCCAGTCCACTGATAACGATTGACTTCTCCTTATCTCACATTTCTTTCTCATTATCTAGCAGCTTGAGTTTGGGGGAAGCGAAAAACTGGACCCGTCAAAGTACGGGCAGTGACAGTTTTAAGGGGATTTAAATTTCCGTCTATTCACGCGCCTAACGCTTTGAAGGGAGAAGAGATTCCGTCTATTTGCGGGCTTGACGCTTGGAGGGTTAAAATAAATTTTGTTTCATAATTTTTTGTATTCGGCTATTTGTACGGAATTTGAATATATTTGTTCTGACAAGTACTAAATTATATTTAAAAAGCTAAATAAATTTAAGATTTAAAAGCTTATCTATATCAGAGAAACTAAACTTAAATATTTAAATACTCAAGCATGTCAATATATGTTTAAAGTACGTATAAATCAGGTAAACGAATTCTACCTATCAAAGGCAATCAAGTTTCAGAGAAATAATTAATTATTTTCTAGATTTGATTGTAGACAGCGAGCTAACTAATCCTAAAACAAGAATTCGCAATGAATATCAAGTCTGGATTCGAAAGATAATTAAATCTAATCTTCTGCGTAATTAACATCAGAGGCGTCGTTAAAATAATTTTTACTGTGATCGAAATCATATGTTATTTGTTGAAATTCGGGCCATAGTAAATTCAATACTCAAAAGGTTGAAAATGCTCTGTAGTTTAATTACGATCATCTGCCAACAGTGAGATAAATTTGTTTTCTGGAATAAATCCGAGTAAATTCTGAGCTAGGTTTGTAATTTAAAAAAATATTCCTAGATGAGCATTTCCATTCTTTAAATTAGGGATTCTCAAAAGGTGGGTCGTGATCCCCAGGAGGGTCGCGGGATGTGTCCAGGGGGTCGTGAGATGTGGAAGAAAAGTTTAAAGAAATTTTATTTCTTGCTGTAGTTTTCATTAAAAAAAAGAGTATACATAAAGTTTTTAATACACATACGAGTTGGTTTTTGTGTTCTATCAATTAATGGGCTACATGAGCTTGTTTGGAATTAACCCATTTTTTAATGTCTGGAATGAGCTTTATAACACACAAAACAATGTCATTTTCCACTGTCAAACGATTTCTTGAATCTGTTCTTAAATTCATCATTATGGAGAATCCTTGTTCACAGTTGTAATATGTAGAAAATGGCAAAGTTTTTAATGCTGTTGACGACAGTTCTGGGTATTCCTTTTTAATACGTATCCAAAATTTGTCGATATAAGCTATGTTAAAAGTTACTTTAGCTGACTGATCACTTAAAATCTCTATCAGCTGATCATGATGACGGGCACTTGGCCCTGCTTTTGTTACGGCTCGCTCACTGAACGGATTGACTATCCACACAACCTCCACTCATATTCTTAACTGGAATGTAATCCATAAATTGTTCGATCAAAGTTTCGAGGTGAGATGATACTAGTAAGGAGAAAGATGATGTGGCTCCAATACCCGACACATACTCTACGAACTCTTTAGTAGGTGTAAAATTTTTAAAATATCTGTTTAAACTTTAGACAGAGTTAAAACTGTGGGGAGTCGTCAAAATACTTAGTCTAAATCGGAGGTCACAATGTCTAAAAGTTTAAGAACCCCTGCTCTAAATGATGTATGCTAAGCTTGGAAAACTTAGTTCAAATAATATGGCCGCTTTCTAAAATTTGTATTAGCATACACTCTATTTTTTTATCAGTACGGTGTCCTGACACCACGTTACGCATCTTCCTCTTGATCTGGAAGTCCAGGGTTCCAACCCCGATTAGGAAATGATTGTTGTTATGTATACTACCTGTGAGGAGTGTGAATGTGCCTTCTTCCCTTGTAAAAAGGGGCTGTGCAATCGAGTGTGATGAGTGGGTTGCTAAGTCGTACTCCTCGCCCTAGTTGGCGCTACTTCAAAAACAAGAGACGCTCATTCGGCTTAAAGTCACTGAAGGCCGTCAGCGAGCTTGTCCATAGCAAGTACCATTAGTAACAACATATTTTTTATTAGTAGAAAATTCTCATGAAATAACCTAAAATCTTTGTTAAAAACATTTTGGAAAAAGCAATGAAATTATAGTACGGTAAATTCTTCTTGGCGGTTCGAAAGGATAAAGAAAAACGGTTTTTTTTCGAATCAATCTAATGTTTAGATTAAAATATTAGAGAGGTAAAAGGCAAATTCTTTTTTATGAGCGTTTATCATCCATTCGTTTTTGAAACAAATGTTTTTGGGCATGAAATAGATGCCCATTTCTTTTTTTTTTTTCAAAAATATGATGAAGAGGATAAACTTAAGAGCTCTGTGGTACTATTCTTACCAATTACATTCCATAATGAAAACAAAAGAGTTCTTCAAGGTTGAAAACAAAGAACTACTCATTGATAGGTTCAAGTTACGCCGCCATAAAATACACGAGATTGCTTAAATGTTGAACTTTCTGATTGGTTTGGAATGAGTTTCGTAAAAGAAAGTGTTTTAGATGTTCGTGCAGGAACTAAATAGCGAGGTTTATTACTTAGTTCTTTATTTTCTTCACTTAATGTAATACAAAGTGTTTGCTTTCGCAAAGATTAATTAATTTGCTTTCATAAAAGTGATAACAGTGGCGAACAATTTTATTATATGGGCAGAAATTAATAAAATATGTCGAGCAGACAGTATTTGTATCATGAAATTAGCCAAAAAATTCGCTAAGGTCCGATTATTTCTTGACTTTTATTACAATTAATTAACCCTCAGATGTTTTAATCGTAATTTTTGATATTCCCGAAAATAATTTAATAAATTTCATAAGTATATTTATTTAAAAGTTCTTTCTGTGTGACTTTACCCTCTTCTGCCGTTATATATTGTTGCTTAATTTTACTACACGAAATATAATAATTTAAAAAGTTAGCTTAAACAGCAGCAAAAAGAAAGGTACTAAAGTATATGACGATCTTAGAAAGATATCTTCTTCATAATATTTAAATACATCCATCTGATTCATAGTTAAAATATTCCTTGAGATCGATGAAACTAGGGAAGTTTTTTTCTCCTACACATCATTGAAAGCTAAGATTTCTTATCCTTATGAGCCTCGAGGATTCCACAATTGTTGTCCTTTTTACAATAAAGGATAGTACAAATGTAAAATCTAATATATAGGTATTTTTCCGTTTGCATGGCGACAGCGCAAAAGGCTTCTGAAGCAACTCAAAAGAATGCTCCTGAAGCCACTCGATAACTAGTGTAGACCTGTGAGGGACAAATTATCCTGTTGGCATTGTCCACGTCCATCAGAATGCGCACAGAACATTGCATGTAGAAGGTCAGAAAGGTTGTTAGAACTCCCCAGACATATCATAGTTGAGTTTGCACAAATCATTGGTTCCATTTCATATTACCTACACAAGCCCCTTACGTTCACAAAGCCTCCACCAGCTTAAACAGTTCCTTAGCAGCATGAGAAATCCATAGATTCATAGAGTTTTCTCCACGCCCGTATACAGCCATCCACCCTATAAGCTTGGAAGCGTGACTCCTAAGACGAGACAATGTTTTTGAAATAATTAAGCGTCCATTGGCGGCTTCCGTAGAATCACCCCCTTTTCGCCAAGCCGCCGAGTTTCCTTCCTAAATTATACCTCTTGGCGAGTTTTGTTTCTCCCAGGATCAATACGCTAGAGCGTAGAGAGTTGGCGTTTTTCTAAATTCGCCAAACATCGCCAAGCAGAGGGGTGATTCTCCCGTCGCACCTTTGGCCAGTCTAGGTAAGATGAACACTTTGTGTTTCTGAGTCGCCAATGGTACACGAGAGGATTTGCGCCCGAGAAAGCCCATATCAATTAGGTTACGTTGCATAGTGACACTTGTTGATGGGCCTGCAATAAAAAATGCAGCAATTTGTGGAAGTGATTAATGTATATTTCGTGTAACGATTCTTTTCAGGCCTCCATTATCCCGTTCTATCAAGGCCTTTTTCCGTTATCCCGTTCTATCTAGGCATTTCTAAAATTTTAAGAAAACCTGGTATTCAAAGAACACCTTTAGAAGGTACACGGTAAAAATGGCCGGTCTTGAAAATCCCAATTTCATCTCTACTTCGGAAATGCTATACTCCCTCTCTTGTGCACCATTGATTACACAGTAATACAAATCGCGTAAATCTTGATAACCAGCTATTATAACAGCAAAAATCGATGTTATAGCCTCTACAGACAGCTGTTATCTTATATACGCACTGTCAATCGCATTGCGTTATGCTGATTGATTGAACACCTCCTTTATTTTCATACGACCTGCTATACCAGTTTTTCTGACTCTTCGGAGTATATGGTAGGTATATAACTGCTTGATTGCAAGTCTTGTACCAAATTTCATTAAAATAGCTTATTGCATTCATGTGTAGAGGCATGTTCATGTTCACGCCTTCATGTGCAGGAACAGATATTCGCCATTCTCTGATTTGGAATTAAAATTTGATACATAAGAAGATTTTTAAAAATAAATTAGCTTGACGAATGAACTCCAATCTCTTAAATCTTTTTATTTATTGCCATCATTTCCACGTTAAAACATTTTCTATCTTATCACCTCATTAGAATATTATTATTTTGATTTGAACACATGTTCTATAAATCACCTCATTTGGATATTATCATTTTCATGCGAACATTTTATATTATCTGCTCATTTGAATATTATCGTTTCCGTTTGAACACATTCTCTGTATTATAACAATATTTGAATATTATCATTATTATATGTACACATTTTTTATAAATCACCTCATTTGAATATTATAATTTCCCCTGAAACGCATTTTCTACATTATCGCCAAATTTGAATCTTATAACTTCCATTTGAACACTTTTTCCATATTATCACCTTATTTACATCATTTTCTACTGAATCACCATTATTATTTCATTTTCATTTTCATTTTTATACGCACATATAAACCGCTCTCTACTGAAAAAAGTAAACTGAAAATCGGATAATAACGTGAAATGCTGATATAAAGATCCCTTATTAGATTCTTCTTTCTATTTCATAGCATTTTTTTATTTATAATCTTCAGAGACTGACCAAAAACATAAATCCTAAGTTATTGTTTTTTTTGTTTTCATATTTGATTAAGAACTGTCTAATTTTATCGCCAGATTTGAAGTCAGCGCCAATGAGTTGTTAAACCTCCAATTATAGCAATCCGGCAATGGTGTAATCCATTGATCTTTACCACCAAATTTAAATCCGTCTCCAATGCGTTACTAAACCGTTGGCGATCTTTGGCGAAGGTTCAATATGTAAGTACCGATTTTGCTTTATATCTATATTTTCCACAAATTTAATATGTGCCATTAATTATCGACACATTCATATCTTGTCTTCGACTCAACTTAATTGAAGTCAACTACCTGTTATATAAACATTGCATTTTTTTCAAACGTAATAAGATTTCTGTTAACTTACTTTTTTTTTGATAAAAAGATTAGAACTCCTCTAAATCTACTTTACATCAAGATAGCCTTGCCATTTGAAAAATTACATCAAGACCGATAATTTCAGCTGAAATATCTCCACGGATTCTCCTGAAGGTAATTAAGAACGAAAGTATCTCTTAAAAGTTCTCGGCGACCCAAAATGTTTTTCTTCCTTAAATGCAATTTGAGGAGCCATTTGAAATACGCTTTCACGGTACTTCTAATCTTAAACCCTGTTTCAAGAACTCAGAGAAAGATTCCAATGACCACCCGGGGAGCAATCCTCGGTTGGAGGTAAGAGAATGTATCTCAGTCCAGCATCCCCCCCCCGGGGAACCTTGATTCCTCCGCTTTTGCAGAGTAGATTTTTACTTATTTAAAGCTCAGTAAAAAGCTGAGACTAAATTGCAATGTTCGTGCCTTTCCAAATGACTTGCCAAACCAACGTGGATAAGTGCTTAGTTTGAGTGAGTTTTATATTGATAGTAAAATAAAAGACCAAGGATCCAAGTATGGTTAGGAAACTATTAGAATTGGGTATAGTTACAATTTGTATCAGACATATACTTATTTATTGTAACTAAATTTGTTCCTTTAAACAAGATTCTGAAATCTTTGTGAATTTCCATTTTTTTACCGCTTCATTTGCAATTGATGCATATAACGTCTAGTAAGATATACTATAATACGAGGAATGGTTGTCAAGTCGAAAATCGCCCCAGAATTAATAAACTCCGGTAAACTTGGGGGTCTGGGGGTTTTGGCCACGAGGAATCGATTGGCGCCGGTTTTGAAGCGCTACGGTTGAGCAGTTTGGAGTTACAGATAGGATATTTTCAAACTTTATTAGTTCGCCATAATGGCTACTTAAATTTTCAAGTGGTAACGTGCTGCCATCTATGGCCAATATGCCATCTATATCAATATTCATATATATATTTTTTCATTTCATGCAGACACGTGATGAAAATTGCATTTTTATATGTTTAATGCGCAATAATAATTTATTTTTTTAAATTTGAGTTTTTGTCAATCTGATGGCAACACATTAATAAGATTTTTTCCCTTTTACTCGTAACGCATGCTTGGAGCTTAAGTTTTAATTTCATCTTATACTATAATACGAGGAATGGTTGCCAAGTCGAAAATCGCCCCACATTTCCGACATTTCAACGAGTTAGCTTCGATACCTTTTTTTTTTCCGAGCGGAGCTCGGTCACCCGCTGGTAACGTCTAGTAAGATATTTACCAATGAAAAGACTCTCTAAAGCTAAATATGAATAATTTTCTATCAAGGATTCAAACATTATATTAAAAATGTTTATGAAAGCATATTTAATTTTATTGGGATAAACATTGTGAAAAAAATGTTACGAATAACACATGGTCAACCAGTAGTTCTCTTTTTATGATTGAAATAGTTTTATTCTTTAAGTATCAATTAAAAGGACAATTAAAAATGTTTTTAAGGAAATTTTTTCCTTTAGTTCTTTTAAGGAAAATTATAAACTTTAATACTAAGGTGGCAATGGTATCTTCAATTATATTTCATTACAGCACTAACCAATTATTTATTATTATTATCGAATTAGATTTAATTTTTTTGTCCATAACTTAATTATTTCGCAGTCAAAGAACTAATTATGTTACTAATTACCATTTCGAACAAGAAATTTTTTAAAAAAAGACACATAAAATTCTTTACACTTAGCAGTAAGACAGTATAAGCGAGATTTCAATCGTTAATTTATAAAAATTTAATCAAAATGACAATACATTTAAATTAATTTTGTAAAGGTATAAGAGTACAATAAATACTTCATGTCATTTATGTCCTCGAATTCTGTCCCTTTATAATTCCCTATTATTTGGTACATGCAAAAAAGGTCAAACCCCATCAAATACAATACGTTCTGTCTTTTTTCCCATTAGGCAACAGAAAAAAGACACCCATATTTTAAACTTTCTGAATTCATTATGAAAAAAACAAGGTCTAATTACATATGTTGGGCTAATTTGATGATTAGAGTTAGAAATCCCTGTACTTACGTATTAGACCGTCACGACCAACGATCGCCAACGGTTTAGTAACTACTTGGCTACGGATTTAAATTTGGCGATAAATATCAACGGATCACACCGTTGTCGGATTGCCATAATTGGCTGTTTAGCAACTCAGTGCGGACGACTTCAAATTTGGCGATAAAGTTTGCCGGTTTAATACGTAAGTACCAGGAATCCAATGAGTTTATGGACGCTATTATCAAAATGCCTAATAAATCCAGTAGCAAACCCTCTTTGAAATGTATGAAATAGGAACGGTGTATGAAAGAAAAGCGATTATGATCTAATGCAAAACCCAGAGATTTAATGTGATTTTTAAATAATTAAAATTTCAAAAATAAAAAAAAATTCCGAGATTTCTAATTTTGTCTAACATTAATTTAGTGTACTTAGTAGTAGCTTAGGATCTTCAAGTAATCTGATCTATTAGCACACGCACACACACACACACACACACACACACACACACACACACACATACACACACACACACACACACACACACACACACACACACACACACACACACAC
>JAOUZG010052571.1:0-10067 GCA_026289955.1 Argiope argentata
TTATTTTGATGATGAATTACTCTGAATGAATATATTAGTGAATTATTCTGATAGACGATGAAATATTATATTTTTATAATAAAGATGAAAGTGTGTGTGTATTGGTACGGTTTGATTTATAACGACCAAATTTGGTACATATATCTTGGAGGGTAGGAATGTGCAATTCAGAATTCAGAATTTTAATTGGAATTTTAAATATTAAAAAATTAAGCTGGCCTTTCGAGCTTTTTCTACAATAACTTGAGAATATATCAAATAAATTCAAAATTAATCTCAATATAAAATTTACATCCTTTTTCCAAAATAAATTGCCATAAAATAAATGTTAAATCCTTTCAACATTTATAAACAATGTATTATTTTTTTAATGATACCAAGTAAATAATATGAATTACACAATTTTTATCTATAAATTTTTCAAATGATTAAATACTTCCACTTCTCTGAATAAATTTTATTTCAGCAGAAAACTGTTTCCAATTAAAAGAATGAATTATTCTTATATACGATGAATTATTTGGAATAAATATATTAATGAATTATTCTGATAGATGATGAATAATTCTGACTGTACATATTAGTGAATAATTCTGAATGAACATATTAGTGGATTATTCTTAAAGATGATGAATTAATCTGAATGAACATATAGGTGAATAATTCTGATAGATCATGAATTACTCTGAATGAACATAAAAGTGAATAATTCTGATAGATGATGAATTACTTTAAATGAATATATTAGTGAATTATTCTGATATGTGATGAATTATTCTGAATGAACGTATTAGTAAGTTATTCTGATAGATGAAAAACTATTTTGAACAAACATAATTAGTGAATTATTCTGATATCCGATATTAATTCCTCCAAACCTAACCATAGAATATTTATTTTTCTGTTTATATTGAACATTTATTTTAAGTTCATCTATCATTGTTTTAAATTTTCACGGCAAATAGTTCTAAATGTTCTCTGAAATTATTGTTTGAATCATTTTTATACTATTTTAGCTCAATATATCTGTGTTAATTTAACAATCGAGTGTATTTTATATCTTTTACCATTTGATTGGCGCAGTATGGCCAAATATGGCTCTTGTGCCAATAAACTCCAATCAACCAATCAACCAACCATCCAAACCTAAATACTCTTTAAATAAGCGAAAATATAAAATTTTTCCAAAGGCGTTTATATCTGTTTATGAATACTTTTAACATATTTTAAAACTTTTATACTCATAATTTTATCTGCATCTTAAATTTTATTTTGTATCCAACAAAATAAGGCGAAATAGATTCTTTTTTTAAAAAAAAATCGAATATTCTGATGTATCTCTGGAATGTAATAATTTTATCGTTTGCTTTTTCTCTTTTTTTTGTTTTGAATGAATAAACAGAAATAGATAAAAAAAATTTCTTTTGGAATTCAAAGTTGGATCAGATTTCAAATAAATAATTTTTTTTTTCGTTCTCATTCTTTATTAAAGCTTGTTTATTAAAAAATTCTTTTTGTTTAGTTTGGCCTTGCCTCTTCTATTTTATTCGTAATTTCCTTTTCCCCCCTCCCTTTTGCTCCTTCTTCCTACTAATATTTTTTTTCAATTTTGGACCTTTGAATTACCTGAATATCAGAGGTAATTTGAATTCCTGACTGGCTACTCTAGACATTTTTTAATACCTTTGGTGTTGATAAATATAAACTATTCTTAGAATAATTAAGGTTTTTTTTAATTGAGTTAATTTAATTTAATTTGTCACATTTATTCAAAGACAATTTTTTTCTAGCAATATAATAAATACGAATTTTGAATATGCATTGGCGCTTTACAGAGATCTACAGAATTTTTTTACAATTTGCTTTGAAGAGTAAAAACTTACTTTTCTGAAAAATGATTAAAAAAGTTAATTATTATTAAATAAAAGATATTAATTTAGCAATGATTTATTATTTTCAATGATATTATTTCATTTACTTTGCAATTATTTTTTAATTTGGCAGGTTTTTTTCGATAAACACACACAAACATTTTATATTAGATATATTCAAATTATGTTTTAATATATATAGATACTATTTTTTACCTGTGAAAAGCACAAAAATAATCTAAACCCAAATTATTTACGGTGTGTCTCTGAAATAAAACAAAGCAGCAAACGAGTCCATATTTCATTTAAATCAAGTCATCTATTTTATTTATCAATCTAGAAGGAAATAGCTACATCAGTATTATACACATGTTTTTTAAACTTTTAATTAAAATGAAAATACAATTGTCAACAATGACACCACTCTGCCCAATCGTGACTTTTCAACTTCAATTGGGTCAAATACGTGAGTTTTCTACATCAGTTGGGGTAATGCAAAACAGATTAGAAATTTTAAATTTCCTTTATTCTGTTTTATTTTAACTCAAAAGTACTTCAAAAGGAATACGAAAAACCAATCAATTAATAATGTTTAATTTTAAATGCATCAAACAGTAAGATGATAAGCAAAATCGTTTGAAATAATTGGTCGGAAGCATGTTAAGCCTAACTTCATTGGCATGGGAAAAAACAAACTGAAGTCTTACTCATTTGGCTGTGGGGAAATGAAGATTTTTGGCGGGAAAATAAGTTCTTAATAAAAATTTAACCACCCAATTAATGGGAATAAATAGTAGCCTACGTCCTGTTCTAGACTATAATCTATCTCTTTGCTTAATTTCATCCTATTTCTCAGCCAATATGTTGTTTAGATTAATTATACAAAAAAATTACTCCGTATCATTAGATAATGCCTTCTTGTATTTGTGGGGTTGATTAGGAAAACTAATAAAAATACAAAACGCGTTAAATAAGTCTGGTATACTGAAACATTGTTCTTGTTATTTCTTCATGCATTTCTCAGCTAACATATTGTAGAGATTACATGATACAAATAAATTAAACCACATCATTAGGAAGTCGAAATCAATAGTACATTTTTTCTTGATAAAAACGAAAGAAATATTTTTATACCATCCTAAAATTCCCAAATCTTAAGTTCTAAATGATACCTATTTCAATTCGTCAATTTTTTCGTCAGCCTATATATTGAATATCGAACATTAATAAAATTGGACAGATAATTAGAAATGAAAGCATTTCTAAGTAATAAAAATAAAATTTATAGATTATATTAGCATAATATTATATATTTATAGATTCTCGGTTGCTAATCTGTGGCGATATTTCGAAATTTTGTGGATTTAAATTTTACATGTTTAATTAAAAATATTTTTGAAATTATTTTCATAAAATTTATTTCTCTCATTTTAATATATTTTCTATATCTACTATAAACAAAATTTCTTAATAATATATTAATTGTTGAAAAACAAGAATGCATATGAATAACTGTTATCAGAACACATTAGTAGAATTTTGGAAGAATATTAAAATAAAAATTTAAAAGCAGACGATTAATAATTAACCGAAACAACAACTACGAGTTAACCTTTATTTTATCGGATATGTCTTAATCCTATAAAATATAGGATAAACTAATCTGAATTAATCTTATAATTTTTATTAATGAAAAGAAATTATATGACAAAATTGTCTTAAAATATCCATAAAAATTATTCTGTTGCGTCAATATTCGTAATAAGAAATATTTATGAATTATATAAAAACATTTAACTTAAGCAAGAAACGTAACTAAAGACGACTTTTCAAAAACAGCTGATTTATTTAATATTCTCATCACAATTATTAATACTTTTCAGTCGTAAAAATATGATTTTTCACATATTTTTCACGAAAATTTTTTTTATATTAAAAATATTACACATGAAAATATTTTATTCCCATTCTTCAATGGAAATATTAGATCTTATAAATAAAAGTAACCATCCTGTTTTCTGCAAAATTCTTCTTTATTAACTTCATAACGTTCACCAGTTAAAACCTTATAAAGTTCTTATCCTGTTTCTTAAAAGACTTTATAAGAGAATTTATACAAAATATTATGTAGGGGCATAATAGTTTTAACAATAGTTTCTTTTAGAAATTAATATATTGTTTCAAATTTTGGAACTTCTTAGTATTTGGAACAACATAAATTTTAGAGATCTTCCCAGTCTATTTCCAAACAGTTATGACAATGAAATCGTTTATTGATGAAAAATATTTATAATATATTATGAATGAAAAAAAAAATTAATATAGTTTCATAAAACATCCATTAAAAGTTTTCTGATATATCAATACTTGTATAAAAATATATTTATAATTGTATAAAAAAAGTTGTAGCTTGTGGAGAAATTTAGATAAAAGTGAGTTTTAAAAAGCATTTGGGCCACCTAATATTTTTATGTTAATAACTTTTTTTTCTTCTAGGGGAAAAAAGGATTTTATGTATAATATTTTTTAACTGAATATCTTCTTACATACAAAATATTACATATGAAATAATTTTAATCCCATATTACCGATAGAAATATCAGATCTTATAAATAATAATAACCATAAAACTCCACTTGTTATAACATTACATAATTTTTCATTTTCAGTGCAATAATCTTTATGGAAATTATGATTATTTACACAGAATATCATCATAGTAATCAATTTCTTAGAAAAGAATTTTTTTATTTAACATTCTGACACATTTTTAGTAATTGGAACAATATAAACTTCAGAGAGCTTTCAAATCCATTCCGAAATAATTAGCACGGTAAAAAATATATTTTTAGTTTCAAAAAATTCATTTTAAAAAAAATTGATCTCTATATTTTAGTTTTAGTTCCTTTTCAATAAATAAGCCAAAATAAATTAGGCTTAATTTATTGCTTTGTTTATCTTATATTTATTCCGGAATGTAATTTTTTATTTTTATCGTCTGCTTATTCTCTCAAAATATCCACGGAAAAAATAATCACGTAAAAAAAAATTGCTTTGGAATTCACTGTTTAAGATTAAGTTCGCCGGAAACAAGATCATTATATTTCCCCCCTTTTCTCTTTTTTCCCCTTTCATTTAATTTGGTTTCACATTTCGTGTTTACTAATTTACTTCCCCCCTTTTGTTTTACGTTTCCATGCAATAGAGCCAAGTTTCTTTTTTTTTAATCTTTTTCTTTTCACTTTCGAAGAAAATGTCTTTAAATTGGAATGTGAATGAATTTAAGACCATTAAAATATTTTTGAATATAATTGGACATTTTCTCTGATAATCTTTGGGTTTATTAGCATCGTTAAAATGTTTTTGATGCCATTGAGAAAACTTCAAAATTTCACGTAATCGTATTCCATTTATTTGAGCGTTTCTAAAAATATATTTGAATTATAAATCTTTTTTATTCAACTTATGTTCTGTTTCTAAATACGATATAATGAAACGATCTTTTACTTTTACTTTTACTATTAGTTTTTTGGCAAAAGAATCAGTATATATATATATTGACAATCTAATGAAAGACAACGACATACCAGTAAGTCAATCTTCAAAATAAAAAAATTATGTCCTTCAAGCAATTAAAAAATCATTTTTACTTTTTGTATACGTTTTATTGGGAACTCACATTAATCGCAAAAAAATTTAAACTGGAATTTCACAAATTTCAGCATTATAGACCTCCCTCAGTAAGAAAAACACATTTTTGAAGATTTTCCGTCTCTCTCTCTGTGATAAAGATAACTAAAAAACCCAATGATCTAGATAAATAAAATTTGGTATTTGACCTATATACCAAATTCATAGACTTCCAAGGAAACCAATTCCAAGGCAATCTGTTCAAATTTTCGAAAATAATTTATCACTATAATTACAAAATGAAGAAAGCTATATAAGTAAAATTCGAGACACAGAATAAAAGTCTATATTTTAGACATCTTCCACATTTTGAGTCAAATCCAACAGAGGACTGACCGTCAGTCGGTTCGTATTTCAGAGATTTGTAAACGCGATAACTGAAATATGCAATGACTAAAATTTGTAAAATTTGATACGGTGACTAAAATTGTGACAAAAATTTTGTATCTAAAATTGTAATTTAATGCCATATTTTTGTTTCAATCATTTTAGAAAAACGAGTCTAAAACCCGAGTGAAATTTAACATACTATTAGTCAAATACCAAAGATTAATCGCCAAGTAACTCGCCAAGTATTTTATGATAGATTCAGTAAAAGATGAAAATTTTGTAACTATTTCAGGCCAACTCAACAAAAAGCATTATTGGGATAAAATTTCTATAAAAAGTATAGCAAAAAAGTTCTGGAAAAAGTAAAAACATGTTTTTATTTTAAGGTTTATTATAAATACCTTAAATATGATGCCCAGTGATTACTTTTATAAAACAAAATTTGAAATTAGCTCTTCTAATAAGCTGTTTTATGACTATGTCTTTGAAAAATGCAGAAAAACTTTCTACAAAAAAATACAGGATCTGATTTTTTAAATTCAAAATATATAATGCCTGCGGCTAAAAACTTATTTTTAATTGCAAAAATAGGATTTTAGATTGAATGTGAAGTTTTTGGACATTTTATAAAAAGAGTGGAAATTACATCAAACAATATCTTTGCAAATCAATGCTATGCTTTGGATGAAACCGATGATACTACGATAGTAAAATGAAATAAAAATCCAAATTTCATTTCAATAGCTTTCAACAGACATGTATGCCGACGATACTGCAAAACTAGCCAGAAATAAAAACCCAAACTTCATTTCAATAGCTCTCACCAGACACGTTAAAAATCTTGAAGATTATTTCATCAAATGAAAAAATAGGAATTAACGCAATTAAAACTGAATCAATAATGTTCACTAAAACTCACTTTAAAAAAAGACTTCCCTCCCTAAAATTAAAAATCAAATTATCCTTGTCTAAGTACTGTAAGTATTTAGACGTAATTTTAGATAACAAAATTACTTGGAAACTTCACTTCATTTACATTACAAACGTTTCTAGACCTAACTCATATATTTTTTCCCCACATTTCTCGAAACTTTAGAATGTCTAGGGACAACAATACTTATTTACCCTGCCTATTTGGGTCCAGTTTTAACATATGCACGTCCGTTTTGGGGATTTGTTGCCAAATCTAATTTAAGAATTATTGAACTTCAACAGAATAATTTAATCAGAAGATTCTATAATTATCACTAGTAAATCCCAAATACTAATATGTATTAAGCCCTTGATTACACCAAGTGGCACCAAAAAATTGCTATTATTTTTTTAAAATCTTGATTAAAATGATCAATTAATATTGTCGCGTGAAGCAATCACATGACGATAGAGAATTACGCGAAAATAGAGAGAATACTCTATTCCTAAATATACTTTAAATCCAAGGATTAAAAAAAACTTCGTAATATTCTACTTTAAATTTTCTTTTCTTTTAATTTTTTTCTTTCTATTTAATCCTTACCCTTTATTTACTTCATTTTAACTTTGGCCATATTAAAAATTAACCTGCCTTAGCAGCAGCACCCTCCTTCCTTGGTGTGTCCTGACAGCTAATGATAACTTGAGCATCGTCACCCTTTTCGTGAACACGAACAAATGCCAGGTTGTCTTCTATTTTACGAGGAAGAGAAGTATACCGGACCTACCAAATCTTTTTAGGTGGAATATCCATTGGAGTAATAAAACAAAATACTGACAGAAACTTTTAATTTTTCTTCCCAGCAATAACAGTGCCCTCGTAAGAAAGACCGTTTTACGATCAGCACTGTTACATACTGAGCGGGTGCCGCATTAGTAATGTCAGGGATTGGCGACAAACTTGACAACCATTTGGCAACAAAATGGATATTACTAGAAAGTTCAAGAATATTCAAGATCCATCCAATAGAAACCGAGATGTGCCCTTATTGGCCTAGAAGATTCTCGGCCCCGCCCTCTAGGAACTATAAAAGGCTGGCAGCCTCAATTTGCTGATGATTTGAGTGGAACTGGAGTAGAAGACAAGTAACGAGTATTCGAGAGGATAATTTAGCAATGTCGAAGTGCCAGCATTGTGTTTACTTGAAGCGAGTATTGAACTACTGTGTGCCGAGTTCTGTTGTATACTGTGGAATAAGCGACGTGTAGTTTGTGGAGTAGCCAGTATATGATGGTGAGTCGGCAGCTAAAGCAAGGAGACAATGATACCTTCAGCCGTCTGGAGAGATCGTAGAGTGAAGCTCCAAGGAACATTTCTCCTGCTGGATTCTGTATGTATTGTGAGAGCTGTAATCGATAACTAGTTGCGGGATACCGTTTGCTGTAGTATGCAGACCTTTGTTCGTCTCGGATGTACATATTTGTCATCTGTGTATTTATCGTCTATGTGATATTGTCATCTTGGGTAAATAAATACCATTGTTGTTGTTTTCTACTGATGATTGTTTTCACAACATACGCCCACCACTGTAAAAGAAACGAACCAGCAGGTGAAAGATTTTCGTAGCAATACCTTGGTGTCATACTTGACCAAAGAAACACGTGCAAAGAACACATACGCAACCTAAGAAATAAAGTCAGAACATGCAAATCGAAACTATACGCCTTGGTGGCGAAAGGGTATAGACTCTTTTTGAATAATGTTATTGTATAAGACCATAATAAGGCCAATAATGAACCATACATCATCTGTACGGGGTGAGGAAGCAATATCACTTATAAATAAATAAGAAAGCGACACAAAATAGAGTAATAGAGGAATAACCAAAGCACCATGGTTTCTCAGAGTTGAGTTGAGTTGAGTTGAATTTATTGTTTTTTTGGCACAAAGGCCATTCTTGGCTAAGCTGCGCCACATTCTCGAGTTAAAATATTTGTATATATTTATAATAAAATCAAAATATGGAATTGTGATAAGATACAAACGTCTAAAAGTTAAAATGAATGAGTTATGAAAAGTTGTATCCATGATGTAAAGTAATATGCTATGCCAAAAAGTGTGGTCAATGTTTATATATGATTATATAAAAACAGATACTTTTTAAAAACCTAACCAGACCAACATGCGGGATTTTGGACAATAACTCGTCATTGTCTGTCAGAAACAAAAAGATCTTAAATTATAAACTAGAAATGAATATTTTTTTAAAAACTAGCAGACAACTTTCATGCAATAGACAGACACAATATCCCCCAGATGTAGTAAATATTTTCGACATATGACTTTAAAAAACCCCAAGAAAAAAAAAGACGACCCAGAACACTCCTTCTAGTGAGTAACATCAAAAGGGAAATGGAAAATGATCGTACATGCCCTTTTCAAGGTTAATAAGGAAAGTCCAAACCATTGACCTTGCAGCACCCTTTCGAAAACAGACAATTGGAAAAGACGAAGAAGTGCCAATACTAGCTAAGAAAACACACACAAAATATATACACAAAATTACAAATATTGTTATTCATAAAATTTTGTGTATAACAATATTTATTACGGAATTTTATTTTACATGAATATATTTTAATTCCATGGAATGCTGTATATATTATTTTGGCATAAATAAATGTAGTTTTAGGCATCAATATTCTCCTGATCAATTCCACAGTGTGTCACTAAACTGGAACATCATGCAATTCTTTATTTGTTGACCAAACATTTTGATAGAAAATAAATTACAGATTTATCGAAATATTTGTGTTGGAATATGTGAATAAACCTTCCCTTAAAATTGAACTCCTGTTTCAAATTTTGAATTTTTTTAAAATTCGAATATAAATCTCGGAGATCTTCCTAATCTGTTCTTAAATATTAGGTTTATTTAATTCATGTCAAAACTTTTATTTCACTAAATTTGATCTCTATATTCCAGTTTCAGTTAATTTTTAATAAGATGAAATAAATTCTATTTAACTTACTACTTACCTCTTTAAATATTTATTTTTGAAATTCAATTATTTTTTTCGTTATTTTATTCTCTCAAAATAGCCATTGAAAAAATAACGAAGGAAAAAATTGTTTCAGAATTCGCTGCGACTTCAACTGAAGCCCCGTGGCAGAGTGACTACATAGGAAACTGTGAATCGTCTGAGATTCGGGTTCGCGACTTCAACTGAAGCCCCGTGGCAGAGTGACTACATAGGAAACTG
>JAOUZG010052572.1:0-10396 GCA_026289955.1 Argiope argentata
TAACCATTACAGTTCCAAGAGATTATATGCACTGCCATTATTTGGGTTTTCTAAAAAATTTTGATTTAAAACGTTCGGGTGCAATGGGAGTAGAATCAGAATCTACTATGTCTTCATCCATGCCACTTATAGAATCCTCTGATGGATGAATTTTCAGTTGTTCTTCCTTTTCTTCGATTTGATGCTTTTTATTTTCTTTTTCTAGATGTTGACGGGTTTTCACTTTATTTAAAATCTTTTTCCGCTTAATTTTTTTAGAAGGTAGGGAGGAAGTTTCTTCATATGATCTTTTTATCTCGAGAAGGGAAAGCCATTCACTTCTTTTTATTATCACAGTATCCGGATCTGTATCAGCAGTTGCTGCAAGATGACAGTCGGTCGGTTTTTGTATTTCCTTTGAATTTCTTTCAATTGTCGAATTTAATGCTGTAGAGTACGAGAGACCCGGTTTTGGAGTTCTGTCTGCTACTATTTTACGAGCTTCCGGAAAAGATATGTTTTTTGTAATTTTAACTGTTTGTATCTCTTTTTCTTCTTTGTAACGCGGGCATGATCGGAAATATGCTGGATGATCACCGCCACAATTAAAGCATTTTGGTGTTGTAGAGGTGCAATTATTGCTATTATGATCCTCAAGGGAGCATCGAGCGCAAATTTCCTTTTCGCCCCTGCATGCTGTTATGGTGTGCCCAAATTTTTGACATTTGAAACATCGGACGGGATTCGGTATATATGGTTTAACAGAACAGTTTATATAGGCTATTTTCACAGATTTAGGTAAAACAGGAGTGTTAAATGTTAAGATAAGGTGCTTTGTAGGTAGAATTTGATTGTTTTTTTTAATTGTAATTCTGCGTACAGCTATTACTTTTTGTTCTTTGAGGCAATTCAAGATGTCTTCCTCAAGGTCTCTCTGAAATTCTCGTTCTGATATAACACCTCTAGAGTGATTTAAAGATCGATGAGCTGCAACAGTTACTTCTGTTTCTCCTATCATTTTTAGTTTTACAATGTTTTCAGATTGCTGTTTATTTTTCAGTTCTATGAGAAGGTTACCATTAAATAATTTTTTTATATTGCTAACTTCTCCGATAATACTGGTTATAGATTTATGGATAACAATTGGCGAAACGATTTTCAGAGAACTTTTTTCAGCACTTATAATGAAAAATTTAGGAAATGCATTACTATGGTTAAAATAAAATTAGCCATGCGACTTAGAGAAATATTCGGGCCCCGACGGCACCGCCCACCATGGAGCCCAACAAGGGAAGGCAATTACCGGCTCTAGATCTTTCCAGCCTCGGTATCCACCTTAGCGCTAGCCGAGACCTATACGCTAAGGACCACTTCCGGGAGCGTTGACCACCCTTAACGCCAAGCCCCGGAGAGTGAACACTTTCGCTTGATCCCCTTTAGCAGCCCAGTCAAATAATTGCCTGGGGTACCAGCCGATTGATACACCGGAGATCGAAATGCACCACCCGTCTAATGGGCCGCCACGCACGGCCAACACGTGGGGTTTTTGGCTGTCCATGAGGAGCAAGAAGCAAACAGAGCGGCGACAGCTTCTCATGGAGAGCTCCCTC
Organism: Argiope argentata; assembly: GCA_026289955.1. NCBI lineage: Eukaryota > Metazoa > Arthropoda > Arachnida > Araneae > Araneidae > Argiope > Argiope argentata. The sequence goes on from JAOUZG010052572.1 coordinate 1,590, forward strand.
GCTTGCCGTCGAGGGAAAGAAGGATCAAGCAGACAGAAAAGGCGTAGTGGAGAATAAACATAAAATGAGTAAAGATCCCTGGGAACCTCGGGATTGGGACACCCGTACCCACCTAAAGAAGGTGAGCCCCTGAGGGGGAGTATTCCAAGGAGAGAATTGAAAAGAAGAAACTGATTTAATCGTAACATCATTAAATTCCAAGGCATTCAGAAGCATTTTCATTCTCTCACAAAAAGGTCGTATGTGAGAAGGACGAGCGTCAAAAAGTCTCTGAAGACTAGCCGGAAGTGTCATTTCATGCAATGGGTGCTTTAAATTGGATTGCGTGTGTAGAAAATATAAAATGGATACCTTTTTACGCCTTAAGTCAAGTGGTAAGTGGTGGCAGATATTATAGAGGCTTTCTACGGGAGACGTTCGAAAGGCGCCGGAGCAAATTCGCAATGCAGAATGGTGGATGGTATCTAGACGCCGTAAAAAGCTCGGGCGAGCAGACCCATAAACCATACATCCATAGTCGATGCGAGAAAGGATAACAGCTTGGTAAACACGGAGAAGGGAGGCTCTATCGGCACCCCAAGTTGTTCTGGAAAGAACCTTCAAAATGTTTAAAGTTTTCTCACATTTCTTTCTCAAAAATTGAATATGTGGAAGGAAAGTTAGTTTCCGATCAAAGTAGATTCCTAAAAATTTTATTTCCTCTACGACAGGAATGGGGATAGTGCGTATATATAATACAGGGTCCAAATGAATGTTTCGTTTTCTGCAAAAGTGAATACACCGACATTTCTCAGGTGATATTTTGTGTCCGTTAGTATCGCACCATCTTACCAGCTTGTTAATTGCGTTCTGTAGCTGACGCTCAATCAAACGCATATTACTTCCTTGACAAGAAATCTGCAGATCGTCAACGTAAATACTTCCATGAATAGAAAATGGCAATTGATTAAGTATCGCACTAAAATGCAGGATAAAAAGTGTAACACTGAGGATGCTTCCTTGCGGAACACCCTCAGTTTGAATAAAATAATTAGAATAAAAATTACCCAAGCGAACTCGAAACGTTCGATAAGCTAAAAAATTCATTAAAAAGATTGGCAAATTTCCCCTAAAACCGAAATTAAAAATGGTAGAAAGAATGCCATATCGCCAAGTACGGTCATATGCTTTTTCAATGTCAAAGAAAACAGAAACAAGGTGGTTCCTCCTGACAAAAGCGTTGCGAATTTGGGTCTCCAGAAAGATCATGTTATCAAAAGTGGATCGCCCTTTTCGGAAACCACTCTGCATCGGGGGGATACATCCCTGCCTCTCTAGTTCAAACACAAAGCGGGCATTTATCATGCGTTCAAAGGTTTTACTGAGACAACTCGTCAGAGCAATTGGCCTATAATTCAATGGATTCGACGATTCTTTGCCAGGTTTTAGCACTGGAATCACAATAGCTTCGCACCATTGATGAGGGTATCTCTGCTCATTCCAAATTCTATTGAATAAATATAATAAATTGGAAAGGGAAATTCTATTCAAATGGCGAAGCATGTTATATGTGATTCCATCCGGCCCGGGACTGGTATCACGGGTGCGAGATAACGCTGCTTCCATTTCAGACATTCTAAAGTTGCAATTATATGGAAAAGTTCTTTTTGTATTAAAACGCAATGGCGACCGTTCCATGCGATTCTTGATTGACATAAATTCAGAACTATATGAATCTATTGCAGAAACTTTCGCGAATGTTTGACCAAGAATGTTAACAACGTCCAATGGAGCGGAGCGTTTCACTCCTCCTGTATTCAAAACAGGGAGAGAAAATTCGTGATAAATACCATTGGCAGCCTTAACTTTGCTCCACAATGTTTTACTAGAAGTGGAGTATGTTATGGAGCTAACAAAAGATGCCCATGATTCCCTTTGACTTTGACGGCGAATTCGGCGAGCAAGGGCTTTGGCTCGTTTAAAAGCAACAAGATTTTGAGTCGTTGGGTACCTTCTAAATATGTTCCAACATTTTTTTTGAATCTTATAGCTGTCGCGACAAGCTTCGTTCCACCATGGTCGTCGATATTTTCTGAAACGTGGAGGACTCTTTGGTATGGTTTTATTAGCTGCGCTCATTATGATATTAATAACATTTTGTACAGCTTCCGAGATGTCTGCCGTTCTGACCATTGTTTCTGTAATATTTGCAAGTTGTGAGAAAGCATTCCAGTTAGCACGTTTGAATAAGAAACGAGGGGAACATGAAGTTACCTCACCAATGTTCGCAAGTGAAACTATTACAGGAAAGTGATCGCTGTTATAGAGATCACTTTCAACTGTGAGACTGAGCAAAGGGAGAATTTCAGGAGAACAAACGGCCAGATCGAGACTATGGAATGTTCTTGTGGGTTGATGGAAGTAAGTTTTTTTGTCATTATTTATCAGACAGAGGCAATTATTAGATATGAACTGCTCTATCTGTCGCCCACGAGAGTTTGTTCTATCCGAACCCCACAAAGTACTGTGTCCGTTAAAATCGCCGAGTAGTAGGAAAGGCTTAGGAAGTTGGTTTACTAAGCTGTCGAGATCTTGTTGACAAACTGCATCATTTGGTGGTAGATAAACGCAGCAGACTGTGACCAATGCTCTTACATGAACCTGTACGGCCACAGCCTGTATGGAAGTATGTAAAGTGAGTGGTGAACTTGGATACAAGTTAGACGTGAAGATGCAGACACCTCTACTACCGTGAGAGCCTGTTTCTGCATCTTTCCTAACACAACTAAAACCACGCAGTTTTAAAGGGATAGTTGGTGTCAAAAAAGTTTCTTGGACACAAAAACAGATGGGATGAAATTTGTTAATTATGGACTTTATATCCTGCAATTTGGACCGAATGCCGCGACAATTCCAAGAAAGGAAGGTACCCATTAAGAAATTCTAGTTCGAACAGGTGGATTAATAGCAGTTGGAGTTGCTGAAACGTCACAACTCATGTCAAATTCAGCGTCATCCTCTGAAGGGTAGAGTTTTAAATCGGGACTATTTGATATGCCTCCAAAAATGGACGTAAAGTCCTTATGGGCTATACCTTTAGTAGCAAGTCCCAAAGCTACCGAATTTTTTATTGTTGATTTCTTTAACTGTGAAGATAGGTCTTTCTTCGACAATCCACGTTTTGCAAGCTTCAATTTAAGAGATTTAACTGCCTTTGATTTTCGTTTATTCTTATCTAGCTTTTCAGATTCAAGCGTGTTATCAACAGATTTTTCTGTATCAGAATTAGATGATTGTGTATGAGATATTCTACGGCCGGTGGTATTTTGGGTACAGTTAGGACAGGTACAATTTTCACAGAAATTTTTCTGCACTACAGATGCGTAACTTACGCCAGGGGAAGGTGTTTGTGAGAGAACTTTCCTACGAGCCTCAGGGTATGATATATTATCTTTAATTTTTGTTGTTGTGATTTGTTTTTCGATTTTCCAACGTGGGCATAAGCGAGAAAAGGAGGTATGTTCACCCTTACAATTTACGCACTTCTCTGTTGCGGAGCATTCTTGACTCTCGTGCCCCTTCTCAGCACAGCGGGCACAAGTGACGGTCCCGCGGCAATTTGCTTTCGAATGCCCAAAGCGCTGGCATTTAAAACATCTGAGTGGATTTGGTATATATGGTCTTACAGGAAGCTTAATGTAACCAGCATATATGTAGTCCGGAAGTTCAGGAGACATGAAAGTAAGTATATGATGTTTAGTTTCAATAATTTTTCCGTCTCGCCGGATGGTAATACGGCGGACATGGGTTACGCCTTGAGATTTTAATTCCTCAGTAATTAGTTCTACAGGCAGGTTAAAAATCTCTCCACATGTAATCACACCTTTTGATATATTTAATGATGTGTGCGCGTATACATTGATTGGTATAGTTGCTAAAGCCTTTAATTTTTGTATTTGGGAGGCTTGCTTTCGAGAATTTACCTCAACCAGCAAGTCTCCAGAACGCATCTTGCGAATAGTCGTTACATCACCAATTGTGGCATTAATTGCTTTTTGAACTAAAAAAGGAGAAACTGTTTCAAATGTCTCATTTTCAGAAGTTCGTTTTATAACATAATACCGATCAAAATGATGGTCTACAGAAAAAGTGTTAGGAACTATGTGATGCCCACTGAAGGGACCCTTTATGCGGGGAGCCATGCGATATTGTATGAGATTCAGGCCCGACGGCACCACCCACCACGGAGCCCAACAAGGGAAGGCAATTACCGGCTCTGGTTTCTCCAGCCTCGGCATACACCTTAGTGCTAGCCGGAACCTATACGCTCAGAGTTACCCCCGGGGACAGTGACCACCCTTAACGCCAAGCCCAAGGAGTAACCCCTTCGCTTGATCCCTAGCAAACTAACAACTTGTGTTGGTAGCTACCGGCCGATTGACACACAGGGGACCACAGTGCACCACCCGTCTCTCAAATGGGTTGCCACGCACGGCCAACACGTGGGGACTTTGGCTGTCCATGAGAAGCAAGAAGCAAACAGAGCGGCGACAGCTTCTCATGGAGAGCTCCCTCGCTTGCCGTCGAGGGAAAGAAGGATCAAGCAGACAGAAAAGTCGTAGTGGAGAATAAACATAAAATGAGTAAAGATCCCTGGGAACCTCGGGATTGGGACACCCGTACCCACCTAAAGAAGGTGAGCCCCTGAGGGGAAAAGGGTTCAAGAATGAGAAATTTGGAATATCCCACGGTGGGAAATAAAAGTAATTAATGGGTTGAATGGTAGCCTCATGAAGTCCCGTATCATTTAGTAGAATTTTAACTCTCTCACTGAAGGGGAAGATGTGAGAGGGCCGTGCATCATATAGTCTCCGAAGACTACAAGGAAGAGACAAAATACTAACAGGGTGTTTCGGAATCGATTGTATACGGAAATAATATTGTGCTGTTAGTTTACGACGTCGAAGATCTAAAGGCATTTGATTGCAGATAGTATACAGGCTCTCTACAGGTGAAGTACGGAAAGCACCAGAGCAAATTCTAAGAGCAGAATGATGTACTGTATCTAATTTGCGCAAAACAGAAGGACGCGCAGAACCATAGACCATGCACCCGTAATCAATGCGGGATAAAATGACGGCCTGATAAATTCGGAGAAGGGACGGGCGATCAGCACCCCAAGAAGTATTAGACAAAACTTTTAGGATATTCAAGGATTTTTCACACTTCTTCCTAATATGTAAAATATGTGGAAGGAAAGTAAGTTTTCTATCAAAAATTACTCCCAAAAATCGCACGCTATCAACAACGGGAATGTTAGTTTCTCGAATCTTAATTACAGGGTCTGGATGCATGTTTCGCTTCCGGCAAAAATGCACACAATGACTCTTTTCTGGAGAAAGGGTGTGTCCATTTTTTTCACACCATGAAACTAATTTGTTCACGGCACTCTGCAGTTGCCGCTCAATAAAACGCATATTACAGCCTTGAGTAGAAATCTGAAGATCGTCAACATAAAGTGACCCCTGAACAGATGGGGGTAACTGACAAATAATCTCACTAAAATGAATGATAAATAATGTGACGCTGAGGACGCTACCTTGAAGCACTCCTTCAGCTTGTATAAAGGGAGCCGAATAACAATTACCAACACGTACTCTAAAAATTCGAGATGTTAAAAAATTTTGAATAAAAATTGGAAGATTTCCTCTAAAATCCAAGTTAAAAAGTTTACGAAGAATACCATAACGCCACGTACGGTCATAGGCTTTTTCAATGTCGAAGAAGATAGAAACAAGGTGGTTTCTGCGAACAAAGGCCGTACGAATTTCTGTTTCTAGAAGGACTATGTTATCAAAAGTTGAGCGTCCTCGTCGGAAGCCACTCTGTAACGGCGAGATACATTCACGTTTCTCTAATTCAAACATTAGTCGGGCATTGACCATTCGTTCGAGAGTTTTACACATACAACTCGTCAGAGCGATTGGCCTATAGTTCAGAGGGTTGGCAGGATCTTTTCCGGGTTTAAGAATTGGAATCACTGTAGCCTCATGCCATTTTGATGGGAATTTTTGTTCAATCCATATTCTATTAAATAATTTTAACAAATTAATGAGAGATACTTCATCTAAATGACGAAGCATATTATAAGTTATTCCATCAGGACCTGGACTAGTATCATGGGCGGAAAACAATGCTTTTTTTAACTCAGCCTCCTTAAAAGGGCTATTATATGCAAAATATCTGCGGGAAGAGAAATTTAAACGATTTCTTTCCGCTTGATTCTTAGACACTAAGAATGTAGGACTATAAGAATCAACGGCGGAGACTTTTTCAAATGTCATCCCGAGTGCAGTTGCAACATCTAAAGGTGATGAATTTATTACATTTCCTGATTTCAACACCGGAAGGGAAAATTCAGGGTAGATTCCATTGGCTGCTTTGACTTTTCTCCACAATTTTTTGCTAGACATGGAATAAGTAATGGATGAGACGTATTTTATCCAGGATTCCCTCTGACTAATTCGTCGAATGCGACGAGCATTTGCTTTAGCTCGCTTAAATGCGACAAGATTTTCTGTTGTGGGATACCTGCGAAATTTATTCCAAAGTAGTTTCTGAGTCTTGTAACTGTCATGGCAAGATTGATTCCACCATGCTCGGCGAAATTTATGTAGACGGGTTGAACACTTAGGAATACTTTTGTTTGCGGCTTTCATAATGCAGTCGACGACGCACTGTACTGCTGTCGAGATATCTGCAATATTAATCATAGTTTCTGTGATTCTTGCTCGTTGGGTGAAACCAACCCAATCGGCTCGTTGGAATAGAAAACGTGGTGAACTTTGAATCACACTGCCACTGTCAGCATGGGAAACTATAATTGGAAAATGATCACTATTATGCAGATCATTTTTAACTGCAAAATTTAGAAACGGCAAAAGTATTGGTGAACATATTGCAAGATCTAAACTGTGGAAAGTGCGCGTGGGTTCATGAAAATAAGTCAATTATTCATTGTTAAGCAGGCATAGGCAATTATTTGTAATGAACCGTTCAATTAGTTGCCCTCGGGGATTTGTGGTAACAGAACCCCACAAGGTACTATGGCCGTTGAAATCTCCGAGTAAAATAAAAGGTGCTGGAAGTTGGTCCAATAAGTTATCAAGATCCTGCTGGCGAAGCGATTCATTGGGTGGCAAATATATACAACAAACTGTAACAAGTGTTCGCACATGCACTTGAACTGCTACAGCCTGTAAATCGGTATGAAGTGTGAGAGGTGTACTAGGATAGCAATTCGAGGTTAAGATGCATACGCCCCCAGAATTATGGGAACAATCGCCGACGTCTTTCCGGACAGTATTGTAACCACGTAATTTTAGTGGGGTATTGGTCTTCAAGAAAGTTTCTTGAAGACAAAAACAGGCAGGATGAAATTCGTTCAGAATGGTCCTGACATCTGATAATTTTGACCGAATGCCACGACAGTTCCAAGACAGAAAAAAACCCATTTAAGAAAAGTTTGTCGCTTGAGAAGATGTAGGAGCGTTAGGTTGAGTTGTTGACAAATCGCAACTCATTTTCATGTCTTCATCCTCCCCTTCTGACGGATGCAAAGCAATGAGGTCGGGACTTTTGGGCCTGCCACCAAAAATAGATGACAAATCCTTATGGACAATGCCCTGACTCGCAAGTCCCAGAGCGACAGAGCTATTTAAAGATGATTTTTTTAAAACCGGTGATAAATCTTTTTTGAATAGGCCACGTTTTGAAAGCTTTAGTTTCAGAAAATTGTTAATTCTTGTTTTAGATTTGGATGTATCTTTTTTTTCAGTTTCCTCAGCATTTGTTAAAGAGTTTTCAGTATCAGAATCAGATGGTTTTTCGGGAAGTTTTACTTGACCAGAGCTCTTTGCACAATTGGTACAGGAACAATTAATGCAAAATTGTTTTCGTGCAGCTGAAGCATATATTAATCCAGGTGTGGGTGTCTGAGCAATGACTTTACGTCTAGCCTCAGGGTATGGGATATCCTCCTTAAATTTCACAGAGACGATTTGTTTCTCCAATATCCATTTTTCGCAAGATCGAGAAAAAGACGAGTGATTCCCTTTGCAGTTAACGCATTTTTCTTCAGCAGAACACTGCTGGTTATCATGACCTTTCTCTGCACAGCGGGCGCAAGTGAGTGTCCCGCGGCAGTTGGATTTCGAGTGTCCAAATCGTTGACACTGGAAACACCGGAGAGGATTTGGGATGTAGGGTCTTACGGCCAACTTCATATAGCCAACTTTTACACGATCTGGCAATTTAGGTCTGTTAAAGGTGAGTATAAAATGTTTAGTAGGAAGAAGTTGTCCATCCCGCCGAATAGATATACGGCGTACATGCGTCACTCCTTCGGGTTTCAATTCATTAGTAATTTTTTCAAGTGTATCGTTATATAATTCACCACACGTGATAACACCCTTTGATGAATTTAGTGTTGTATGAGGAGTAACATTTACAGGGATCGTAGAAAGAGATGACAGTTTAGTGATTTGCTGGGCCTGCTTGAGGGAATTGACCTCTACAAGCAAGTCCCCAGAGCGAAGTTTACGTGTTGATGTGACTGAACCAAGTGCGCCAGAAATGGCCTTTTCAACAATGAACGGAGACACATTGTGAAATGTTTCATTATTTGTGGATATTCTTTTAATAATAAAATATTTGTCAAAGTGATTAATAGAGAGATTTTCAGTTTTTTGGTGCCCACTTAAGGGAGAATGTTTATGTTTGCCCATACGATATTGATGGGGATTCGGGCCCGACGGCACCACCCACCA
>JAOUZG010052573.1:0-12815 GCA_026289955.1 Argiope argentata
TTTTCAATCGTTAATAAAATAAATTTTATTCATCCACTCAAGTTCAAGTAAATTTTTTAAACCTTGTAGTGGATGATATTTGATGTTAGTACAGTTTTTTCAAATATTAATTCATTAATTTTTTAATTAACTAATTAAACATTTTTTGCCAAAAATCTTCATTTCCCCACAGCCAAATAAGCAATGAATTCTGTTTGATTTTTCTCCACGCCAATGAGGGTAGGCTTAAAGTGTTTTCGGCCAATTATTTCAAACAATTCTGTTTATTTTCTTAATGTTTGATTCATTTAAAATTAAACATTGTTAATTTCGGTTTCATTTTGAAGTACTTTAGAATTAAAGTAATGCAGATTAAATAAAATAGAAATTTTATAATCTGTATTGCATTACCCCAACTAGTGTCAAAAATTCAGGCATGTGCGTTGCCACAATTTTCGTTAAAAATTCAAAGCCAATTGAGTGTGTTCTAATTTATTTTCAATGGTTACGAACTTGATTTTGTTTTGGATAGGTATAATTTTTTCATTAAATTATTTATATTACTTGCAATTATTTAATAAAAAGTAACTAAAATGAAAATTTTTCTTTGTTGATCTAAGTAGGAATTGACTTTAAAAACTATTTTTAATATTACCTGTTTATATATATATTGATATCCAATGTTTTTATGGTAGAAATTAAACTACTTTATACGCATGCTCATAAAAGGTGTTTTTTTAAAAATATGTATATTTCTTTTATTCATAACCAGGTAGCAACAGTGTCAGAACTCATGTGTATGAAGTAAAATGTAATCGGCAAGGGATAATTTTGTTTACTCTTGGGAAAGATGTTTTTTTTTTTTTTTTTTTTTTTTGCAACTTTCGCAAATGTAATGATCAGGTGGAGAGGAAATAATATCCGGATGTTTAGCAATAAGCAGAAAATTAAATCAATCTTTTAAGAAAATAGAAAAGGAATTTTTACTTATATTGTGCATCATAAAAAGAAGGAGCCTGTATAGTTCGGATAAATTATATCAGGCGGAAATCTGGAATATTATTTTTTTAAATCCTAATTGATTTATTTTCGTTTCGTTTTACAAAAGCTCGCTTAACGTTTTAAAATGAGTGAAATTAAAAAAGGGTTTGGGTATGCAAAAATCTGTTTCATCTAAATTGTAATAAATTTCCTTTTGTGTGACATGAAATTAAAAAAAAATCTTGATTAGTTTTTTTTAATGTCTTTTTTTCCATTCAAGCAAAGTTTTTGATTATTCTTCCCCAAACTGATATCTTAAATTATTTTTTTTAATCCCAACTAATCGAAGTGAGACCTATCTGACTTAACCTCTAAAAATAATATCAATGATGAAATAATCATAAAAAGCAACCAACAGAGGGCGCTCTTTTTGAAACTTCCTCGAGTATTATCTAATAAATTTATTTGTGTATTTTTAAAAACCACGTGTCATTGGCCCAAAGTTATTACCAAGAACCTGTTTTTGGAGATTAACCACTGGGATTCGATTAATACAGAAGTACCAGAAAACTGAATGCATATTTTAGACTTCTTTTTGCCGACGTCCTGGCTTAGGGGTGGCGCGTCTTCTCGGGTTCAACTTCCGGTTCTGGCTTGGCTGCTCTTCTGTGTTCTATCTATGAGATGTGTGCATGCGCCCCCCCCCCTGTAAAAAGGGGTTGTGCAAGCGAATGGGATGCATGGAAGTATCTAAGCCCTAATCTTGGCCCTAGTTGGCACTCCCTAGTAGCACACAAATATTGTACAATATTGATCAATATTAATGATATCGTTCAACATTGTAGAATATTGTGTAATATCGTATAACATCGCACAATAATGTACAATATCATGCTACAGTATGTGTTACTTAGGCTACTAAAAAACAAGAGACGCTCAATCGGTTTAAAATCGCTGACGGCCGTCAGCGAGCTTGTTACTAATGGCAAGGGCCATTAGTAACAACTACAACAGACTTCTTTTATCCGTTTAACGGAACTACAATTGTAATTAAAAGATGACAAATCAAAATTCACATATTTGAGTTATTGTGTTTTTAAGTTATAGTGTTCTCATAGTACTTGTTATAATACAGACAGATATACGGTCGATCCTTTACAAATGGGTAGTAATTATACTTCGCATGTTAAATCTGTGATCCAAAATTTATTGATCAATCTCTATTCGCTAGCACTCGCAGAGCCAAGCACAGATGGATATAATTCAGTATTTGAGATAAATTTTCAAATGTTCGATTTCACCAATTTCTGTTTAAAATGAGAATTCTCGATAAATCATCAATGATGGCTTATCCTTAGATATCACCCCCTTCGAAAGTTAGTGCAAGATATAGCTATAAGGTTCCCGATTGATTACGCCTCTTTCTTTCGCCAAGTAAGTTTACACGATCTTCCATACTTAGCTTCTCAGCTTAAAGTTTATTTAATGCTTTAAAATGTTACTTTCTTTTATTAAACACTCATGTCCATAAATTGAGAATAATGCAAGCTCAGGAAAAGAAAGAATCAGAAGGAAAACAGATGTAATTCATTTGTAAAGGCTATATATTAAACAAAAGGTAGAAAGCAAAGCAAAAAAAAATCCATATATTTGATATCATTAATAAAAATTATAATTTTTTGCTTCCGGAAACAAATAACAAAAAAATGCAGAAATTAATATACGTGGTTGGTATGACGGTTAATATATAGCATGTCTCCCAGATTATGCAATATAGTCCATACAACCTTAGACATGCTCAGTATCAAATTATCAATCTGATCTTGGGGAATTTTATATCACTCATCAATCAATGCTCTCCGAAGTTCCGGTAGGCATATAGGAAATAGTTGACGGGCTACAACTGGTCGCCCAAGCATGTCCCCCACATGCTCTACTGGATTCAAGTCTAGTGAGAATGCTAGCCAGCCCATATGAATGGAATCCTCCGATCGAAGGCATTCGTTTACGATGTTTGCATGTTAAGGATGGCGCTGTCATCCATAAACAATAATTCTATAGCCTTGGTGTCCAGAAACAAGCGTACATGTTTTTTCGAATGACGTTCCAGTAGATTTGTCCTACCAAGGTTCCAATTTGAACATGCAGATGAATTCTGGGACCAAGAATAATTCCTCTCTAAACGAGTAACCCAGCAGCACCGTAACTTTGTCGTTAAATGATATTCTCTTGATGGTAACGGGTACCTTGCGCTATTCAAATGCAATTCTGGTGAGAATCAGACTGCAAGTTAAACCTGAACTCGCTGGAAACATCGCACAAACTCACTGTTGCGTTGTCCCCAATGCATGATCTTTACTCCATACTAACCTCAGGTGACAGTGAATTGCAGTAAGTGGAACCTATCTGACAAGCCTACGAGCATATAGACCGATATACCATAAGCGTCTGTACACGGTGTGCCTTGAAACTGTCGTACTAGAGGCTGACAAGATAAGTCTAATGCTGTGACGGATTCCGTCTGTTTTTATTGGCAGTAACTGCCAAATACCGTTCCTCATTCGGTGTTGTAACTTGGGGGCGACCTGCGGTGTAATGTCCACTCACATTACCATCATCTTGGAATCGTTGCCAAAGCCTAAAGATGACACTCTGGGCGATTCCAAGTTCCTCGGGTACTTCCAGTGGGGTACGATCACATTTTAGAAGGCCGTTAATTGTACCCTGTAAAAAATCATCCAAATGCATCCTTTGTTTCATAACCATGCGTTTATTGCACTGAAAAGCTTATTAAATGCTTACGAACAAATATGCTTCTTTCCCTGTATTCCTTATAAATCACTCTCTTATACTCTCGTCATTGTGACGTACTATCGATGTCATCTGGTAGCTTCCTGCTATTTGCACATGATTTTTAAAGATGTGTGTAGTCATTTTACAAGTGACATATATACGTATTTTAGAAACCAATCTCCGTATGTTTCTGAATTATTCTTAATTCATGAACATGAATGTAATAAAATGCAATTTATTATAATAGTTCGATGATATCGTTAAATTATTACTGCTAAAAAGGTAAAAGAAATGCTGGTTTGAAAAGATAAGCATCTTTTAAGCTAAAATCATTAAAAGGATATATACCAATTTTTTATTTATCCAATGAAAGGGATTAATTTTGAGTAGTAATCATTTACAGCACTCCTGGAATTCTGGTGTTTTAGTGCGAATTTTCTTTTTCGATAGATTTAAAGGGCCAGAATTGAGGGAAATCTGTTTGTTATAGTAATAATTATTATTTTATATATTTTATTTTTTGCATAAGTATTATTTTCTTCAAGCCGGATACTTCTCTTTTCAATAACGTTAGATAAACTAATGAAACTATATCCCAAATAAAAAAAAACTTTGAAAAGTTCTAAATACAGCAAGTTACAAATAGAAATTAAATATTTCAATAAAAATTCATTGATTGCTTTTGGTTTAGTTTTTTTCAAATTCAAATCTAACGGAAAACCATGGTGATATTTTAATGCAAATTAGCAGAGATTGTTTCCTGTTCTGAAATAGTCAAGAACTGTTAGAATAATAGTGAGAGTCAGTCATCTCATTTATTTATTGAAAATGGTGTTATCAAAAAATAATTGAGAAGTTCTCTCCATTAAAAACAGAAAAAGAGGCGTTTTGATATCTTTTAATATTTCTAGATTTCTATTTTTGTAAAATAGTTATCTGCCTATTTTATTAATTCTTTTAACGCCATATTAAATATATAATTTTAATGTAACATTCTATGTACTTTAGTACCTTCCGTTAAAATTTAATTTAATTATGTTTCAATATTTCTTTTATTTTTTTCAAAAACATTTAATGTTACTTTTCAAAAAAATCTAAAATATTCTTGTATAAGCAACCTGCCATTTGGACTTCTGGTGATAGAATTTATTTTAACTTTAATTTCTGTATTTCTGTTTATCTTAACTTGAAATACAGAAAAATATTTTTTTAATTCTCTTTCTATAATGAAATTTATAATAATTCATAAAAATTAGGTCATTTATAAACTCAAACCCATTGAATAAATAAGTATACCAAGGAAAAGGATTGCGATGGTAAAAAAAAAATATTCGAATTTGATATTTTCCCAATTCTGAACATTTCGGACTTCTCATAGTTCTGAAATTGTATTTCACGCAATTGTATTCACTACAATTTCGGAATTATGTTTGCTTATATATCTGTGAACAAGGTAACCAAAAATGCCTTAAGCTGGATAGATAAAACATGGTACATAATATTAACTTCAAATTTATCGATTTCTATCGAATTTGGAATGAAATTCATTGCTGTGAAATCTGTCTGTCTGTCTGTTTGGTCATCTGAGTACATAACTACAAAAAGTAAATAGCTGTATGATTGAAATTTGGCACATACACTTAACATCTAAAATAGGTCATTGTAGATGCGTATACAATTTGGAATTAAACCACCCAAAGAATCGCCAATCTAGCACAAAAATATTGTATAATATCCCAAAGATATTGAACTATATTGTGAATACCGAGTTATACCGAATACCGTATCAACAATATCATACAATATCAAATTATATTCAAGATATTTCAAAAATTTAAAAGTATTTTAAACTTAAAATTTTGGCCCTAATATATTAGTATTTGTCTAATAATTCAGTTTATTTGCGATTTTATTTCAAGAAATTCAGCAGGGCAATTTTTCATTAAGAAGTCGAATATTGTATAACATTGTTAAATATTGTGTAAACGATATTGTATACACAATATTTAACAATGTTAAAAAATATTGCGAAAATAATATTGTGAATTCTACGTAAAACTACATTGTTCAACACTATGGTGACATTATAACTTTGTATTTAACGTTATGATAAAACTTTTTACTTTTCTTTTGATTTTTTCAAAAGACTAAGCAATTTGGTATTAGAAAATATCCTGTTTTATGTATATATTGACTTATATATGGGAAATAAAATAAATTAATTTTAATTTTAATAGAATTAATTAGGTATATAAATAGTTATATATATATAAAATTGAAAGAGTTATATATTTCGTTTTTTAAAAATGTCAGATTTTTGTCTCACCTGGCCTCAGCTTGTTATAAATATAATAGTCTACTGAATTCCTTTTCAACCTGGAGAAAATACACAAAAGCAATGTCGTTGATTTTAGCTGCATATGAGCTAATAGCAAAGACATTGCTTTTGTGAATTCTAAAAAAGAAATTTAAAATTGCGTATTTTCATACTTTCATAATTTGTCAAAGAATAGCTATATTCTTCTCTATAAAAGGATAAAGACAAAATTGTGTGGTTACATCAATAACGTTGAATTTTTGCCTTTCAAGATATAACCCCAAAAAATTAAATCTCTAGAAAAAATAAAGCATAGGAGATAAAGATTTTGAAAATCAATATATATTTTTTGAAATCAATATCAATATAGATTTTGAAAATAAATTAGTTTGCACAAATATAACTTATAAATTCTGCAAAAAAAAAAATTAAATATTTAACGCGGTTTCAAAACATTTATATCTCTGCTAATTTTTTTTCTTCATTTTTATATGATATTATTAATGAAAAGACATTTTTAACATAGAGTTTCTTTTGTGAAATTGTTGAAGTAATGAGAGATAGGTAATAATAAATTTAATTATAGAATAATGTTAATTTTTTTAGGTTGAGAAATTAAGACCCCTAATTAAAAAAACATTTTTCCCTTTTCAAGGTGTGGTAGTGTTTCGAAAACAAATTAAGAATTTAGTTTTAAACACATATTGGTTATTGAGAAAAAAGTTGGGAAGGTTTATCATTGGGTCAGTAATTACTGACTGACCCAATGATAAACATTTACTTAAGTTAAGATAACCAGATTGATAAAAACCCATTTTCTCAAAGCGGTAACTAGACCCCTACGGCTGGGAAAGAAAGGAAATGAAAAATGCTGGATTGGTTTCCGAACTCTCTCTCCCGTGAAGCTGATAATTTTTGTTGGGTCTTGCACGATTTTAGAGAAGCCATACTCAGAAACATTAGGCCCTCGATTGGTTAAATTTAAATAATTAAATATTTCATAGCTAATTTTATTTTAAAATAATAATTTCTAATAATTAATAATTCCAAGCAATGACGTTATAGGACCCCTGTGTTATAAGTATTGCACCATCAACGACGGATAGAAAATGAGCAATTGATTGATAAGTTCCTCCGATTAATTCATAAAATGCGCCCTATTGATACAGAAAACAAATTTTCATAATATTATTTAAATCTTATTATGAAATAAAACAATAGCTGGAATAAGTAAAAATAATTATGAACTTATAATAATCAAATTCGATTATAACAATAATTGAAGATAACAAGAAGATGTGTTAATCATCTATAAATGAATCAACTGCTAAAAATTTTTCGAGACCATATTTGGATTATTCACTAAAGAATAATAACTCAATTATAGTTATGATTGCTATTTCGATAAAATAAATTCTTATTGAAAGTAAAGTTACTTCTACTCTGTAGAAGATCGAATATTAATAATAAGTTTGTTTTAATTAAGAGGCGTTTTAGAAAAAATAATTCCTTAATTTCTAATTTTTTTTATTTATTCATTTATATATATATTTTTTTTACTTAACAGGTAGTATTTTTTAAATTCATCAAGCTAAAAGAAGCGGCATTTTATCTTAAAACCGAGAAGCAATTTGAAGAACTATGGATATGCTACAAAATTCATGCAAGTCACATTCACTTGCTAATGGTTTAAAAGTCTGCCTCGTGTTCTGGAGGTCCCGGGTTCGAGTCCCGGTTAGGGCATGGTTGTTCCTTTGTGTGCTATCTGTGAGATTTGTGAATGTGCCCCCTGTAAAAAGGGGCTGTGCAAGCGTATGTGTGGTGTGTTTCATCTTCATATGAGCTAGAAGTCAGACTTATGCCCTCGGGTGCTCAGGGGTTCATACCCTCAGAAGCTACTGCACCCCTCTTTCCGTGGTAAAAAGCGGACACGACATCATCATCATCATCAATGGTTTAAAAATATTTTTCTATAAATTTGACGAGGGCTAAAAAGTAGCATCACAAATTGCTCGGTTTGGAGAGTAAAATCATGCAGTTAAAATTTAAATATAAAATAACAAAATAATTTAATTTTGAATCTCAAAACATAAAAATTGAAGAAAATTAAAATTACATTTAAACTATAGCCCCCTTTCGCAATAACAATTCTAACAAATTATAAATGAAGGGCATGCCATGCATTCATTATCTCAGGTCGGATAAAAGACGTGATCTTTGAAGAATTTAAATATAGCAACAGTAATAAAATGAATTTCGTAAAAATTGAATTCATTCGTTTTTACTTTCTTCTATCCAAAGAAAAATTATAACTTTAATAGAAAAAGTAAAATTAAAGCGTCTTTTTTTTTTAATTTTACAATTCCAAATTTTTCCTAGTCCGAAAAACAACTTAAAATTATGCTTGTCTGCCAGCCTGTGAGCTCAACAATTCAAAAATGCTTTTAGCTAGACGCATGAAATTTGGTGCATCAAATTAGTAGATATCTGTCAAATTTTGAGCGAAATTCATTCAGAGGAAATGTTTGTCCTGCTGTTCTAATATAAGTTAACACGATAACTAAAGAACAAAGAGAGCTAGATAAATGAAATATGGTGTACAGATTTAACGTTGGAATAGTAGATATAAATTGAATTTGAAACCAAATTTACTAAGAAATTAACCATATGTAAGTCTGCATCTTTTAGAACCTTTAAGTGGCATAACTCAAAAACACAATGGCTGAATATATTTATTATGCGATTCTGTGACAGCATTTGCAGTGTTGCATCTCAATTGGTCGAAAAAAAAATTCTTTTGAAATAAAAAAAAAATTTTTTTGCAATTGTTCCTTTCTATAAAAGGATAAAATTTCTTTTTTATATTGTCTTATTTTCTTGATGAAATTATTTATAATTAATTTTGAATATCAAAATTTTTATCCAAAAGGTATCAGGAAATATTAATATATAAAAACTTTTTTCAAATGATTTTTCCAAATTCTTTATGAGTTGCGAATTTTTTACTATGAAGATTATAATTTAAAAAAGAATATGAGGCTGAAGAATATTTATGCCATTGCTTTGTGAACGTTGAAGAAAACCTTATACTCTTTTGAAAAACGGGAAATGAGTTTCTTAAATGCTTTTTTATACACTATAACGAAACACATTTTCCCTACATTAAGACTGATATAATGTTCTTTAATATCATTTTAAAACAGTATTTATGACTTATAAAAATAAATTACTTTGAAATCCATAAGAATTTCGAAAGAATTTCTAGAATTGAAAGAGAAGGGAGAAACGACAAAAGAATTGCCTAATTACGCAATTCTAGTGTCGTCCAGTCTTGACTCATGATGAATGTTAGAGAGAGAATACTTTACACTTAATTTACTTTGTGTGTGTGTGTGTGTGTGTGTGTGTTCGCGCGCGCGTGTGCGTGCGTGTTTAATGTTTGTGACCATATTAACCATAGTATATTGAAGCAAATTTTTTAGAAATTAAATTCATTTTTTTTTTAAATTTCTAACTTCGTTTTATTATTACTTTTTATTTATAATAAAAAAATATTACAAATATTAGATGAATTTTCAGTCTTAAATATTCCTGATTCTGATACAAAATATAAAATCCTGGCTAAGCAGATGAATGGTTGTACTTTCAAAATCCAATAAATAATTAAAACAAAATAAATTTAGAAATAATCACACAATTCATGGGTTAAAAATTTTCAAAACCAGAAGGCATTCAATCCAATATGGGCATTTTACAATTTAATTCATTATTTTCCCTTCCAATTTATGTACATTGTATTAAGTTTGTTATATCCCACGTTTAGGAAAGCTGAGGAATGGAATTCATCCTAACATTATTTCCAAAATAAATATATTTATCTTTTTTTTAATGTGGCACAAATAAGCCATTTAATTAAAGTTTAAGATATTTTCTATATTTCGGAAAATCAAGCAGAAATCTGGAGCATCCCAGCTGCACAGAAACACCAGGCAATGTTGCAAAAGTTGAAAAATTCAACTTACTTTTGTTCATTTCCTTTCTCTTTTACGACTTTTCAATATATTTTTAAATAAATAATTTATTTATAAAATTAAAAAAGGGACGTTTTATTAAAATTCGCTGTTAGTATTAAAACTATTGAGATAAAGGATTGAACCAGTTCTTTGGAAATGAGTCCGAAGTCTTACATTTTCATAGACATGTAAATCTTGCCCATCCTCCTGGATTGAAAAATTAATAAACGTAATTATTGTTAAAAATAAAGTCGTGTCAAATAAAATTCTATAAATATTAAATTATTTAATTACTCCTTCTTAATTACAGGATTCTATGATATTAACAGAATTATGAAAAGAAAATAAATGTCCCAAACTCGAAGTGCTTCAATAATTAATCAGAGATGAATTCTATGTTCTAAGAGTCCTTCTAAGATTCCCGCTGCCCTTAGTACGATTTCCTGTGCAAGCAGAGAAAATCTAAAATATCTTGTTCAAAGTATAACTTTTCCGAACTAGTTTGAGGGGGGTTCACGACCCCTTTCTTGTGAATTCCCAAGACCTCTACAATTGAAGAGGGAAAGTTTTATTAGGGGTGGTTTGACTGGTCGAATGACCTTCTGAATGTAACACTCCCCCACAGCAGTATCTCCCGGGGACCGGGGATTCTTTTCTTGTTGAGTGTTATTTTTTGTTAGTTTGGTCGTTCTCTGTATATGGCTCTCTGCAAGCTATGTTTTGAAGCTGATAAAAAAAGGGTAGATTTTTAAAAAGCACGCAAAACTATAGATCTTAGTGTAGCGGCTTTGTTTCTTGCAGTTTTCCCATTGATTTTCTGGATATTCTTTCTCATCCGTAATGTCAGGTAAGAAAAATTCTTACTCAACTTTCTGACGTCGAGCTTCAAAACACGTTAAATTAGCTCTAGAGCAAGAATTAAATTGTTTGGTTTCTGAAGCTCAACACTTAGAATTTTCTAAAAACAACAGCAATGAAAAGTTTTGTCTCTCTCTCAGGTATGTCTTTTTAATTTTCACCTCTCTCAGCAATGTCATTTGATATAGTACTATTACTAATTATGTTTATTAATTAGTGAATGTTATTATTTGCCTTATAATATGATTTTATATAATATTGGAATCAAGTTTCCCTAGAGTGAAATGACATTTATTTATTGTTTTTATATATTTAGTAATATTTAAGATATAGTTTGCGTGGCTAGCCTATATAAATGTGCACCTTTTTAAATGAATTAATTTCACGTTTAATCTTAAAAAATACAGTTAATAATGATAAGTTTTTTTTAATAATTTATATTCGATCAAATAAATTACACTGAAAGAACAATAGGATCATTCGAAAATGTGAATAAATTTACAATAAAATTCTTCAAGAAATATTTTTGCGGTGTAAATTTTCTATCACAGATTAAATAGCACTTCCAAAGATAAGAATAAGGGTTAAAGAAGAAAAAAATAGTCATTTGCATTAAAATCTTGTTTTTGCTTGTGAATTTTTCTTCGAAAACCCTTTAATTTATGAATCCGGCTAATGCGGAAATTCCAGTAGTCCCGATTCTAGTTCCGAATTTTTTTGTACATGAAAACAGAATGAAATCTTCCCTTGACTCATAGTGATAACAAAAAGAGGACACCTATTGCGCTGTGATTGATATATCCGTTCATATTTTTACCCTAACAGAGCATCCTGTGGTTCTCGTTTGAGACTTTAAGGAAGAGTTTCATTAATTTGTTGTTGTTTAAATTCCTTTTACCCGTATTTGAAAGATTTTTCTAATGCATTTTTTTTTGTACTTGTGCACCTTATCGCTTCTATACATTTAAACACTCACACACACATATATATTAAAGCAGGATAAACGAATCGAAAGTAAAGCAATTTTTATGATGATGGTTAAAATTCCTTAAGTTTTTTTTACAAAAAAAATGTATTGATTATTTATTATCTATGAAATTTTTTAATGATTAAAATAAAGTTATTTTAAATTCACTATGACAGTTGAATTCTCTACAGAATTTTTAAAAATATATAACTCTTGAAAATGTATCAAAATATAAATAATTGTAAATACAAATGGATATTTTTTTACTCTTCCTTAATACCGTCATTCCCAACATAGTGAAGAGAATAGAAAACTCCTTTATTGATCATTTATTTTTATTTAAGACTATCTGTTTTGTTTTCATTTTCACAAACAGTTCATATTTAAAATATTTTTAATTTAAGATAATTAACTTTGTTTTTTAAGACATGTAAATACTGGCTTGCCACATTAAAAGCAAAGCGTTTTCCGCATTTTTTAAAAAATAAATGTGTAATATTAAGTATGCATATTTTACTATCAATATTATTATTTTGCTTTTTTTCAAAAATTAAATTTGTAGCATTAAGAATGTATATTTAAATTGTTAATTTTTCATTCCTTATTCAAAGAAACAAAATGATTTTTTAAAGATCTTTTTTACGAATTTAGGAAAACCATTCTGGCAGATCTTGGATTTGCGAAAATTTTATTTAGAAAAGTGCAGAAAAAATTTCTATACTTGCATTTGAAAGAAAAAATTTCTTCGTTTCGATTCAAAACTTTATAAAAGATTATTGATAATGATGTAGTAAATATTGCATTTTATATAAGAAAAGTATGTTTATTTTCAGATGTTGAATAATAATGTCAAAATATATATTAGAGAAGGATACTATTCTACAATTTATTTAAATTTGTTTTTTTT
>JAOUZG010052575.1:8145-19833 GCA_026289955.1 Argiope argentata
CTCTGCTTCTTGGAAGAATGGGGCAATAAAGTTTGAAAGGAAAAAAAAACATGGTGTAATAACTTTGGACCTTTAGCACAAGGCCAATACGGCTCTGCATTATAGGACTGACTCAATAAAGTTTGAAACAAAACAGCGGGGTGTAGTAATTTGCTAGCAGGTAAAATCAGCTTATTAATAATTTTGTGTGTGGCTAGATGAACATAATGCATCATTAATCAAAATTATTTTCTGCTTGTTTCGTTTTGTATATAATTCATTTTTGTAATTGATTTTTCGAATTGTGTGAATGTTAGACATTTTTCACTATTGGCCTTTTGTTCGTTCACTGTTATTTTCGAATTAACGGCGATAAGTCCTTAGCTATCAGTGTTTTTTCAAGTCAAATTTTGTTGAATCTATATATCCATGCACCCTACATTCTAAATATACAAAAAAAATTCCGTTAAACAATTTAATAGTTATATCTTCAAACAGGGAAACCTATTTTATAACCAGTATATAAATAATTTAAGTAACTATTTCAAATATAAAAAGGGATCATTTAAAGTTTAATGAATGAAATTACTAATTTTCTATCATAGCTTCATAAATCGAAGCATACAAATAACTCCAAAGCATCTTTTTTTACAAAGCCTTTTTGGGTTTCTAAATGAACCTTTGGCAACCACATCTATGAATAAATTATACCCAATTTTTTTGAAAAAAAATTCTTTCTGAAAGAGCAATTTTTATAAGACCAAGAAAGTTGTTTTCAGGAACTATCATTCTAAATAATATTCTGTAGAATTTATGTTCCACTAATAACTTTCTGGAATTTTTACAGGAAAATTAGTTTCTTTATATTTTACAGTTTTAGCTGTAGATTTCAAAAATACCACGACAGTTACTCTATGGCTGCTTTATACATAATTTAAGTTACAGTGGCAATGTATTGAATTTTCTAAATATCAACAAAAATATGTTTTATCTCTCTTCAATCTTTACAGCAAAAGTATTATAAATGGTCTTGGAAGGGTACCTACAGTTTAAAAAAATAGATGATAGAAATAAAAAGGGATTTAGAAAAAGATGAAAATTGCGAACAATTATAGAGAACTGCAAGATAAAACTTTGTATTTATTTCACATCACAACTTTTCACATATGTGTGAAATGCTATCGTTTATTATGAAAATTTCGTATTCCAGAATTGTTTTCTGAATCAGTCTGGGATTCACGAGTTAACAGCTGCTTGCAGCATCCACCCTTTTCGTTTGGTACTCCATGCTCTACAGCAAAAAATATCTGTTTCTATGTTTTATCCGGCCTTGAGGTTTAGTACATTCTCTTAGAAATATCTCTTTCATATAATGCGTCCCACTGTCACAAATAAAAACTTGTAGAGGTTAACTAAAATCGGAAGATCACCTCTTAACGAAAAGTAATACTTAAATGTGTTGCATAGGCTGTACAATTAGGTATTGGAAATTTTTATCCTTACAAAAAGATTTACAGTCCTGTAGCATAAAGTTTCCACACCTGGAGACCTAGTTAATCTGAATTACGAAGTAATTCTAGAATTTTTTGCAAAATTTACTGATGGGAAAAATACAACACTTGCTACATTCTGTTATGTGGTTCCAGTAGTACATCCATTCACCCGAAAGCAGAAGTCGACTACGGGAATGACGTGTGGCTATATACAGCAGCATACAATATCCTTGAATCTTGCCTCAATTTAATAATCTGCCGTCAAATGGAAATTTTGGAGCACAAAGCTGATGTGGATATTGTTAAATGCAATATTGCACACATCTGTTACAATGGTCCAATGGTTTGCATTAATATGAAAACTGACAAGTTCCTGGTGATTACTATTTATTGCAGATTACTATTTTATTGCAGATGAAAATGTTCATGTGCCATTCTGGCCTTTCAAAGAACTAATAAATTTCTATCAGTCTAATTCTAATTAAATCTAATTAATTTTAAATTTCTATTTGACTCGTATAAAATTATATTTCAATGTACCTTTTATTGCAGCAAGAAATGTTGGAATCAAATAAAGTGTATAGTACTGACTAGCGCCCTCTATGAACGAAGTCATAGAAGAAAGACCAGAACGAATGACGTAAGGATGCGTGGTGTTACGTGGTAAGACGATGTGAGCGTAATGTTTTTCTTGGAATATGGCCTCTGAAAACTGATAACAAACGGCACGTTTAAAGCTGAAATAACTTTATATCGTTTATATATGTGCACCTGTGATGTGTGCAACTAATTATTTGTTAAAACGTATTGCACTAAAAGATGGTTAACTATTATTTGTTCTTAAGAGACGCCACAGTATCCATGTATAAATATATTTAAATCGATGGCACTAATACAGTAAATAGTAGTCTAAAAAATAAATATACAAAATCGTCGTAGAAATAATTTATCAATTGATTAAATACTTGATATAGAATCAAATATGGGTGCTTTAATATAAACAGCTTTAAAAGTAGAAATAAATTACAAGTTCACGTAATGCGCAACTAAATACTTAGCACGGAATAATAGACCATATATATAGCGAAAACGCTATAAATAAATTTCTAAATGTTTTTCGCTCATACATTTATTTTTCGTCAAAAAGTTTTTGACTTGCTACAAGTTTAATGATTTCTGATCATAATCATTCTTTTTCAAGAGCATTGTTATTCAAATTTTCTATTAGGTTTAATCAGGAATTCAAAATCCAGTGATAAGTGTTTTGAATATCGTGAAATGGCAACAATAGTTAAACGCAAAAAAAAAATGCCTAGTTTCTAGATATTACAAAATTATCGAAGAATCGAAAATATATAGTTAGAAAAGAAAAGCAAATCTTAAACGTCTGTTGAAACATTCTCAAAGGCACAGTTTGAGCTAGATGATTAATTTTAATATGTTAATTAATCATCTGAAATAAAATATCAGTCAATGAAATAAAAAAAATGAAAAAAACAAACATATAATTCAATAAGTACATTAAAATCTTAAAAGTTTTAAAATATAACTTACAATTAGAAAGTTTAAAAATATGCAAAACATTGTTTAATGTAACTATTGCACATATAAAAAAATTCCAATATTCAGCATAATGAAAGTAAAAATATAAGTGAGTGAATAAAATAATATTGATAAAAAATATTTAATATTTAAAAAAGACAGAAGTAAACCAAAATTTGAAACCTTAACCTTAGTGTTGATTAAAAATCGGAGAAAAAGTGTACGATGAGAAATTGAATTTACTGAAAAGCCAAATTTTAAAACTTTAAAATGATATAAAAATAATTATTTGCTTAATAATAAATTTCAATTATATATATATTGATTTTAATCATTTTCTATTTTCGATTTATTAATAACAATTTATCTTTTTTAATGAATATGAATAAAAAAAAACAAATTGCTTCTGATTTAATACTGAAATCTATAGTTTCTTAAATTCAGTTCCTGTCTTAACAAATGCTGTATGAAAATTTGATCAATTCAATCAATTATGACTTGGAAACTTATAAAAACGTTAAAAGGATGAATAAGATACAATATGATTAAAGAATTCGAAAGAATAATTTTAATTAATTTCACAATTTCGCTAAAATACAGAGAATAAAATGTATCAATAATTTATATTTACTGCTTCAAAAAAGAATTTGAAATACAAAGGAAATTTTTCAAAAGGGATAACAGGAGCTAGTCGGAATAATAATAAGATTTAGAAGTATTACAAAAGCCTTAATCAAATCAGCGAGAGTGGCATCTCAGTATCTGTTTAACTTATTCTGTAATTCATATACTTATGTATTATTAACAGTTTGTGAAATTCACTTTTAACTCTCCCATTGTTCTAGAGATGGCGCCACAATGGGCTTGAACTAAGGGAAGAAACGGACATTCTAAAGAGAGGAGAGAATCGTGGAGATTTCGACGGCTGACAGGCTGCTGTGAAATTGCCAAGTGTCCCTTATACCCCATCCCCGAAGAGGCTCTTAAAATTAAATTATAATATAGATGTAAAACAAATCACTATTTTAAAAGTTTAAAAGTTCCCCAAGTTCTTTCGTGGCGAGGTAATGGCGGATCAAAAGGTAAGTATGCCTTCATTGCTTGTACAAGATGGAATTTATGAACAATAGTTACCAAAGTGCCTATAATCTTGGACTCTTTTAAACTTAATAGCTGATAATAATATAATTATCAGCTATCAATTAATATAAGCGAGGATCAATAAATGCATATTTTAGTCACATTTTTGAGACTGTTCGAGTCTGAAATTTTAAATTCTTTTGTTGTCTGTAAACAAAACATCAAAGTTCATATATTTAAGTATTGAGGTTTTGAATGATCGAGTACGCATGCTATGGAAAAATAAGGAAACAGATAGACAACCCCTTGACGGTTTTTAGTTTAAACCCACCAAGGGGTTGTATCTGCTGATAACATCGATCTTTATTTTAGACGTTAATTATGTATACCAGTTATTACCCACCTGTCTTTCTTTTGTAGTAATCTTAGTATATAAATGGATGGCCAGAAGGACATATATCCTTTTAACACATTTCAAACAAAATTTGAAAGACATATTTGGTAACAAGGTCCTATATCGAGCTTCATCCAACTAGGGATAACTTTTGTACTATCTTATTTAGAAACGGAGAAAAACATAATAACAAGAATGTGCTTTCGGAATCAGGAAATAGGGACATTTATAAAAATCTTGACTTTTTTTGACGATTATAATATTTTTCCTTGTATAGCCTCTATATGAGAAAATAAATAATTCATTGATATCGTAATAAAATTAAGCTTTCCCTCGATCATATCGGAAGGGCAATTTCCAAAATTTTTATAAATTAAAAACAAGCAGCTTAACTTTTTAACACCTTAAGGGAGTTATGGAAAAATTGTAGAGAATATATTTGAAGACCTGAGGAATAAATATTAATTTTAAATAGTTGGAAAAGTATTAATGATTTATATCATCATTAATAAAACTATAATTTGATATCTTTCATTCTTTGGTTCTTCATATTCATGTGAAGAATCATTTTCAGGCATGTACATCGTTAAAAAAGGAGGTTGAAAAAGAAATTCTCTTTTTAATGTCTAGAACCTAGTTTCTAACATGAAATTAAAAAAAAAAGAAATTCATTTATACAAATTTTCAAAGATATGAAAGGAATATAATAATCTCTAATTATTCTCATATAATTAGTGATTATTATATTTGGTTTTATTTAATGTTAGTATCTGATTTAAACTTTAATCCAAGACTCCTACGAAATTACAAATCATTCTAGTACTAAACTCTAATTCTGTTGACTTATGTGTTTGCCCATCACTACAGTGAAACATGTATGAAAGGCACTTCAGAGATGTAGAGCATGGAGAAATCAGACATTGATAGCATAGATGTATAATTTCTGAAAACAATGCAAAAGTAATCTCAAATCCAACTTTATTATATGACAAAAAATGCACACAATCGATACCATACTTGTATTACAATGAGAAATCAATACATTCTTATAAATTTTTCATAAAGGAATTAATCATATTGTTATTATCTCTTTTTCTATATCTCCATAAACCCTAAAATGGCGAATTTCTTTTGTACCCTTTTTTTTTTGGAATATTCATATAAATTTGCTCATATTACTGCCATGAATGCTGCAAATTAAAATTATTTTCTTTCATTTCCCATGTTATAGCAAGCCCAGAGCTTCATAGGGCGGTCTTTATTGATCAAATCGGTTTCAATAGTAAAAAAAAACCATTATATTTTAAAGCATAATATGGCCACCATAATACTTTTAATATACAAAATTCGTAATAATTCACAGATTTTCGAAGTAATACTTTTATCTTTATTTACCTAAAATAACTACAAATAGTCTTTTTTTTAAAAAAAATATTAATGCATTTTAATTTACAGACAACAACTTTATTCATATAGTCACAACATTGACAATTTAAATACCTTTAACAGGATAAAATTTTCTTCTCTAGATAGGAAATTGGCAGAAATTTTGCGTTAAGGGATAAAACATTATTTCTCCAAGAGTTATAGCAATTTTTATCAGCATGTTTATTTTACTCATATACTCTGAAGATACAAAATAACTGGTATATGCATACGTATGCATATAAAGAAATATGGAACAAATCAGAATACGGCTGTCGCCAACACCTACAGAGAGACAACAAGTGTCTGATACAGATGTTAGTTTGGCTACTGTTGCGACAATGGCAGGTTATAAAGATTTAAGTATGTTTGAACTTGGCGTGATTGTCAGTGCACTAGAGATGGTACATAGCATCTCGGAGGTAGCGATAAAATGGGGATTTTCCCGAACGACCGTTTCACGAATGAATCGTGACTATCGAGAATACTGTAAAACATCAAATCTCCAACAAAATTACGGCCAGAGAAAGATTATGTAAAAACGAGACCAAAGACAACTGGGGACAGTAATTAAAGATGACAGAAGTGCAACCCTTCTACAAATTGTGGTAGATTTCAATGATGGCCATCAACAAGTGTCAGCGCTAGCCATTCAACGAAACATCAGCGATATGGGCTTTTGGAGCCGAAGGCCCACTCGTGGACCCTTGATGACTGCACGGCACAAAGCTTTACGGCTTGCCTGGACCCCATCAACATCGACATTGGACTGTTAATGACTGGAAACACTCTGTCTGGTCTGACGAGTCCCATTTCAAACTGTCATGAGTGTACTGACGTGTACGGGTATTGTAACAACCTCATGAATCCATGGACCCTACAAGTCCACAGGGTACTGTTGAAGCTGATGGAGGCTCTATTAAATAGTGAGACGGGTGCAGATGGAGTGATAGGGAATCCCTGATATGTCTAGATATGAATCTGACTGGTGACTCATACGTACGCCTCCTGTCTGGTTACCTGCACCTATTCATGTCCATTGTGTCATCCGACGAACTTAGAGAATTCCAACAGGACGACTCTGCTTCCTACACTTCCAGAGTGTGTCCAGGAAGACTCTTCTGACTTTAAACATTTCTACAGGCCAGTTAAATCCCCAGACATTAACATTATTGAGAATATCTGGAATTTCTTGCAACGCGCTTTTCAGAGAAGATATACCCCCCACCCTCATAATTTTACGGATTAATGGACAGCTCTGCAGGATTCAGGATTCCAGTTGCCTCAAGCACTACTTCAGACTTTAGTTGATTCCATGCCAAGTTGTGTTGAGGATTTTATACGTGATCGAGGGGGCCCTACATGATATTTAAAAAAAAGTACCAGGTGTTTTTTTTTGGCTCGTCAGTGTATATGAGACCTTGAATATGTATTCCATTTTATTATATAACAATAGATTATTTTTAATAAATATTTTCAGCTTATTAAGAGGTATTCATAGACAAAAATTCGTAACGGCATAAAAATATAAAAACATCATTATAACATAACTTACTTCTGGATAAAATTGCCTAATAAGTGAAAGACTCCGTTTGTGCAAATCGTTTTCTGTAATATTAGCTGGAGCATTTCGAAGAAATCTGTCACATGCTTTAGTAAAAAGGAACATTTTCTTAGTAAATTCGCTATGTTGTTGTGGATCTACAACAACCATGT
This sequence comes from Argiope argentata, assembly GCA_026289955.1. Classification (NCBI taxonomy): domain Eukaryota; kingdom Metazoa; phylum Arthropoda; class Arachnida; order Araneae; family Araneidae; genus Argiope; species Argiope argentata. The sequence continues at coordinate 15,775 of JAOUZG010052575.1, forward strand.
CTTCCACAACTAATTTTTCGACCAGTTCTGGCTTTAAAAGATAAATATTTTATGAACCTCTAATAATAATAATAATAATAATAATAATAATGAATATGAGTTGTGTATTGGCGCTTTACAGATCAGAATATTTAATATAGAGTTCCTAACTATAGACAATTAACTTATTTTCATTTTTACAACTAACGATTCATTTTGAATTCCTTTTTCCTTATTGCTTAAAATATAAATATTTTTCTGAGTTATCAAATTTTTCTATGAGCTGCACTTAAGGATAATGTGTGTACCTTAAAAGATTAAGAGAGAATTTTCAATGAATGTTTTTAATTAATTAAAAAATTATAATGGATTATTTAAAAATTTCGCTATACTCTTTAATGTATTATAACCTGAAATTTATTTCTGGCCTTTTCAAATTAAAAAAATGTTTTTAATGATGCTAAATAACATCTGTGGGAAATAATGATGCTAATATAAACATCTGAGTGAAAATGATACAATTTATAGATTAATGATTAATTAATAACCTTGTGCGGTCGGACTCTTTCTTAATTTTTCATTTCTTTATTAATGATGGTTTTAGTAAATCACCTATTTTCTATAAAATATTAAATGCCATAAACGATGTATTATTTTACATATTTCAGAGTGTCCTTAACAAAATTCTCTCAAAAAGAGAAGATTTTGTTGAAGATAAAACCGTCATGAATAAAGAACTGCAAAATTTGAGTTTTGTGATATTAGAAGTGATTTATAATTATACCTTTTTCTAATTATATAAAACATTGACTTCATAATTCATATGTCATTTAAATTTGATAGCTATATTCAGTATCAATAATTTAGACTAAAAATTATTTTACCTTTTCTAGTGCTAGAGCCATCATAGGCTTGCTTCCAATGCTGTGAGCAACAAATATTGCTTTCGGTATGTGTTGAGACTTCATGAAGTTCTCAATGTCCACCATAACCTACCTCAAAGTGAAATGGTCGTCGTACTCGCTTTGGCCATGATTCCTCATGTCCAAAGAATAAACCTAAAAAAATGTTCTTTGAGTTTTTTCGGTGATCATTCAAAGCACAAGGGGAAAATAAAGATTCGAGTTTTGGGGGCCATTTCAGAACTTGAGGAATGAAAATTTGACTATCGTTTGTCCCCTTTTTTGTTAAGTAAGTAAATTGGTCCAAATTTCAGTTAAAATATGCCCATTTTAAAGGTTAGAAAAATATTTTGCAGCTTTCAATTTCTAAAGGACTGCAGCAATCGAAAGGTTATTTATTAAAATAAGATGGTAAAATGTCTTATTTGAATAATGTAATCTCTGTTGTTGTTGTGTCAAATGGCACTTGTCATGGACAAGCCCGCCGCTGAACCCAGCAGCAGATTTAAGCCGAATGAAGCGTCTCTTGTATTTGAGTAGCGCCAACTAGGGCCAAGAGTACGACTTTGCTACCCACTCACCACATTCGCTTGCACAACCCCTTTTTACAGGGGGGCACATTCACACATCTCACAGATAGCACACAGAAGAACAACCATGCCCGAACCGGGACTCGAACCCGGGACCTCCAGAATACGAGGTAGACGCGCTACCTCTGTGCCAGCAAGCCGGCAATGTAATCTCTAAAATCATTAAGGAATCACAAACAAAATCATCATTACAATTACAAATCATCATTACAAATTTTGACATAAATGTTCCATTTTCAAATTCGCATGGCATTTCCATTCGCTCATTAAAGTGAATAATCTAAATTATCTAATTATAGTATTCATAAATAAACAAGGGAAATACTTTTTATATAGAACCATAACATAATTAAAGTGCGGTTGTTTAGAGCTCGAAATAAAGAAAAAAAATGTTGAGCGATTCTTGTATTCATACTATTTAAATCATGGAAAAACTAACCTGCGTAGACAAAAAAAATAAGGATAATTCCCTATTTTGTCATTAGAGTCAAAACTTACGATAAATATTGTTTGCTAACGGATTCTAAAACCCTTTGACCTTTTGCGCATGCGTTACGGTGAGTTTAATTTGACAAAATAAAAAAAGTTTCCACGTATCATCAATCCCCTTATACCACTAAAAATAGAGTAAATTAATTTCTAATCTACAATTTATGCATGTTCCTAAACTGCAACCTGCTATTTATACAAAATAAAATCTCGGCACGCTTCAGGGGATAAGGGGATTGTTAGAACTTTCGGAATTATTCAGTTAGGAATATAAAAATGTTTATGCATTGTATTAAAATATAAAAGCATTACATTTTTTAAACACTTAAAAAATATATTATATTTGAAAAAATTTAAAACATATATAATTTTTAAAAAAATTCAAAACATTCCAAGCGTTTAAATTTTTATTTTTTCCATTATTTTTTCGTATTACCCAATGCAAATTCATTTGGAATAAGATTACACGTAACTTTGCAAATCCAATTAAATTCTAATTTCTTAGAAATAATTTTATATCCACTGATAGAATTTTCATATAAATTTTATGTTTTTTAAAAACTAAACTGAATATCAACAAACTAAAAAAAAAACTGGAAACATAAAATGTGTGTCCCATTTTCCTTTAATGTTTGACCAAAATCCTTATTATATATTTCATTTAATTTTTTCAAAAACTAAGACACTTGAAACATTTTAGATATTTAAATTTAATTACAACATTAGTTTATGAAAGGTCAATAATATTTACTTTTTGCCCTCTCAATCTTTCAAATATTTGTTTTATTGAATAACACTTTTATAACACTTTTTTATTTGAATATAAACATATATTTTGTAGATAAAAAGATAAAATAAAATTGTACGTTTTCGTCTTTTTTTGATTAGTTCAAAGTCCACTGTTTTTTTAGAATAATCTCAATTAGTTATATAGAATAATATATATGTGTTTGTATTGGTATGTTTAGTATAGATCACTAGATATAGAGTTATCAAACTGAGTACAGATACACTTAGAAGGTGGCAATGATCTTCTTGGAGTTTATTTCGGTTTTTTAAATTTTGATTAGAATATTACAAAACAATATTTTTGAACTTTATTTCACCATAATTTCTGAACCAATTACAAATCAAATATAATTATTTAGTGTCTCAAATTTTAAAATATTGATAATAATATTATTTCTTATTTATATCAGTTTAAAAATATTATATATTTTTTTAATAATATTTTTATTATGTTTCATACAATTATTATTCATGTATTGGGAAAAAAACTCGTTTTCATTTTTATTCAAATATTTAACCTTAATTGTTCTTCCAATTTTTTGTGGATGATGATAAGCATATTGGGCAGGTTTTTATTTATATTTTCATTAAATACTTTTATATTTTTTGTTTTAATAATTCAAGAAGAATTGCTCAAATATTTTTAAAATACTCAAACTTTTAATCTTTATAGTTCTTTTTGTAAAGTAAATTTACATATAAAGATATATTATTATTTTTTAGATATTTAAGGCCTCAGATCAAAATACTTGGATTCGCATAAAATTTATTGCCAATTTTTTTTGAGTTATTGTGTAAATTATGAAATACATTTTGTAACGGATTCAAAATTACAATGTTGAATTATTCTACTAGCATTTTTATATTTAGTGAATATCTTTTATTTCAAAAAGAAAATTATTCAATTTTTAAACAATTTAAAATTTTAGATTAATTAATGCTATTGTTTGTTTATTTGATACATTGTAAAATATCTAAAATAGAAAGATTTACATACCTATCAAAGTTTAAACTTTAAAAATAATTTTCTGGACAAGCAATTGACAGGTATAAAGGTTTTTAGCAATGTATCATTAATGTCAATAATTCAACGGGTCCCCAAAAGCGACGTGTAATTAGTGAACTTATAAAAAAAAAACCCATTTAGCTTCAGTTAATTCACTGAAAAATAAAAAGTATTATGTCATTCAATTTTTTAATATTTAAAAAATTTCAAAACATTGACGTAAAAATAGAATTAAACGAAAAAAATTATATTTTTAACCACACACACACACACACACACACACACACACACACACACACACACA